>MJUT01011691.1:289045-301629 GCA_002080005.1 Gigantidas platifrons
TATGCAGAAAGAGGATCAAGAACTGCTGTACTTTATGTAAGTTCAATTACTGTGATTTTCCTATCGTTAATTCTCCACATATACAGTGAAACCTGTCTAAACTGATCTACCTTGGAACCAACTTTTGTGTTCACAATAGACAGGTGTTCAGTTGATACAGGTTAAATTTGCAAAGATTAATCAAATTTAGACTTTATTCAGAGTTCGGTTTATTCAGGGTTAGTTTCACTGTATTTACATAGTTTTTTTTAGATAATTAAAAATCTTATTTTTTTTACCACAATACAAGGTATTGTCATCACTTTGCATTAATTTCCATCAGTATCAGTCAGGTTTTCACATTCATATCTTTTTCTCAAGAAGAACAGCTTTGGAGGGGCGGTTATGGACTTTAATGTCACGTCTTTTTCAACAATATTTCAGTTATATCGTGGCGGTGAACAGCTTTGGGAGATTACATATATTGAAATAAGTAAATCATAATATGTATTTATTCCACATCCAGTTATTTAGATAATTGATAATTCTTATGAATAAACATAGACATTAATTCATCATCTTTTGTCACTGCCCCCCCTTTTTTTTTTTTAAAAGAATTAAGGTATGCTATATAAAGGGTTTGTGATGTTGCCATTGGTTACATTGTCATTTATCTACTTTAATTCATTTTATTGTTTTATTAAAAGTAATTACAATTAATGATCCCTAATGTTAACTAAGCCTTTAATCTTCATAATAAATTTTAATTTTCTTTTCTCAGGTTGAAAACAATGCTTTGAAGTACAGCCTTACAGATGAAGCATCTAAGAGTGAAGATACTCTAGTGGTTCAGGACACTTCCGTTGGTGACGGCACTTGGCACAATTGTACAGTTATAGTGACAGGTAATAATTACGTAGATATCAAATTGAGTGTGCACGACACATTTCTGGAATAACCATCATCAGGTACGCTCAAAGCCAACATATTACAAAGACAAATAATTGAAGACTTTAGGAGGAAGAAACCCAAGGGGCTTCAACAGGATAGACAAAATCAGCTATATTTGTATATATTAATTACTGGTACTTCAACTCCTATAATTGGTTGTTGTTAGCTAAGCAATATTTGTAACAAGATCAATTCTACAAATTAAAAATATGGATAAACTAATAATACTTGGGATGAGCTTATGAAGAGATCTTTTTGCAACATGGGAAGATATTGGACAACTGTTGGAAAGTTTTGCCTTGCAGGGTTCTACGTTAAGGCTTGTCCTATTGTCCAACTTGTCCTCCCGGTTTAAATTGGATTCTGACAATTGAAATAAATGGATGGTTCATATAGACGAAATGAGCATTATTAAATGCTTTTGGATAAGTAGAAATTGGTGAAACTTGTCAGATTGACAAGTCGATAAAAAAGTTATAAAGTAGAGGCCTCCCTTGAAATAGACCATCAAAACCCACTACATTTTGTACTAATGAGCTGTTGCTAATTTGATTAATAAAGTATAATAAATTATTTAATTTCAGGGACAACTGTATTGTTGACACTTGATACTAAGAGCTCATCAGAAGATGGAGTACAATCAGCTTTTAAGTTTTCTGATGTCTATGTGACGAAAATGGCTCTAGGTGGCACCACCAAACCTGTTTATGTGAATTCAGGTGCAAATGAGTTGCCAGGTAATTATACAGAAATAGATCATAAAAGGGCTCAAACTTGAGTACTTGTGTATTAATTGATGTTTTATGATAAACAGATTTACAGTTTCAGGTTGTTAGAACTAAGTCTGTTAAATAATCACACACAAAAATTGATTTACAAGGTTATGAGATTTTTAAAGGATAATGTCTTTTGTGGGTTGGAGGGGGAACCATCGTGGACATAATGTCTTTTGTGGGTTGGAGGGGGAACCATCGTGGACATAATAGTGTTGCATTTGGTTTTTATTCTACTTGTAAATAAAGTAAATAATAACTGAGAAAATTATGAGTTTGATTACTGCTCGTGATGAGATGCACTGGACATTAACTTTACGTAGCACAGTTTGTCAGTTACTTGAAACAGGTCGATGGTATTCTCCCCGTACTCTGGTGTCCTCCATCAGTATACCTGTAACATCGTTTAAATTGGCATTAAACACTCTCACACTGTTTTATATACCTATAGGTTGTTTAAAGCTTTTATTGTGATATAACAGTGTAATGTATTGAAATTTTACTTATCCTTGTAATTGTTTCAATTTAGCAACAATCAATCAATCACTCTCTCTTTTAGTCATAGTTTTTACATTACAAAAATCAAGGTCTTCATTAGCCTTACAAAAGTTATTATTTTTTATCACTATATTGCAGGTTTTGGAGGTTGTATATCAGAGTTTGAAATTGATGAGTCAGCTACACCACTGAATGGTACCACCGATAGATTTGTGATTGAAACAAGCTCCAGTGTTGAGAACGGTTGTTCCGGATTGTGTATTTCTGCAGGATGTCCAGGAGGATGCACATTTAACGGAGAGGTGGCCAAATGTGCATTAGTCAAGGAAGACGAACCACTAGGAATCGGAGTGATTGTTGTCATAGCGTTCTTTGCTGTTTTGTTGATTGTGATTGTGGTTATATTTTTCGTGTATCGTTGCTACAGGCAAAGAAAAGATGATACTGGAAAACAAAATGGTCATGTGAACAAAAGTTTTGGTAGCGGCCATAGTCCCGAAGATTCAGGTTTTGGTGAGCATGATGATTTTATTCATCGCCATGTCTCACAGAATATAAAACAAAGTTCACATTATGCTGTATCAAACGGAAGGTTACCACCCGATCTAATAAATCCAGAATTGGGTCGAAGGTCAGCTTTACCTTTAGAAATAGATGATGGTACTGTGATTATTGACAATGGAGATATTCATTTGACAACTGGAAATGAAGATAGTCCCGAACTTTATGATCTAGAAAATGCAAGTAGTATTGCACCATCTGATATTGATGTTTCATATTATTACGGGGCTTCACGTCACGGGAAAGGGCCATCTTATAGAAATAATTACAATCAACGTAACATGCTATCAAAGACAAATGGGCATGGCCCTCCTTCAAATCACTGGAATTCTAATGGTTCTAGGGAGAGCCCTGGTGCCTTAAGAATGCAGACAACTGCAATGCAAAACAGAAACAGTCCAGCTAATATGCTGGCCAATCAGCATTTAAATCCGCCAAATCGTTACAGTCCTGCATCTCAATATAGTGCAAGACTTAGTCCCATGAATCAATTAAATAGACAAAGTCCTCGTTCACGGGCTAGTCCTTTAGTTAAAACAAACGTGTGTGGGACACCAGACATTCATCATGGGAGAACAGATTCTGATCATAGTGTTGTAAGTCACCACAGCCATCACAGTATTAGTTCAACATCATCTGCGCCAAGGATGGCACCATTGCCAAACGGACATATAAAACATAATACTGGCAAAAGGCCAACGCCAGTGAATCGTATTCCAAATAATCCGTCACGGTCAGTGAAAGGATTAACAGTAGAAGAAATAGATAAACTGAATGCACGGCCATCGAGGCCGAGTCCAGTTAGTATGTTGGAGGCCGTTTCTTCATCGGAGGAAGGTCGTCAACGTAACAAACAATTTAAAATAAAAGACCATCTGGACGATGGTGCAATGTTAGAACCTTTAGATTCTAGTTCTGACGAAAGTGCCAATGATTCATTTACATGTTCAGAGTTTGAGTATGAAAATGAAAAAGGTAGAAACGATTTTGACCCAAGTGCAATGATCTTTTCAAAACTTGCCGAAGTAGACAATGAAAACGATGATTTTAACGTGAATAATAATTTTAGAAATGATGGTCTGGACTCCAACGGAAGTTCTTTTGCTTCGTCCGAGGAGGGCAGAAGAAACGGTGCTCCGATAAATGGTGCAATAAACTGGGACTATTTCACAGATTGGGGTCCAAGTTTTGAAAAACTTGTTGGCGTGTTTAAAGACATAGCATCCCTGCCGGATGGGGATGAAACTACGAACAGCAATATGGATTGTCGAACAGAGACGGAAGAATATGTATGACCAACTCAGGACATTATTCATATTTAAATTATATCAAAATTAACCTACAGCACATGCATATGCAAATTTCTGTACTAATAAAGAATATTTTTATTTTTGTTTTTTTTATTAAATTGTATAAAAGTCATTTTGTAGATAGATCATTTTCTAGATATCATGTGTTTACATACAATACTAAAAAGATTTCACTGCTCGAGTAAAAAGAAAGTCCCTTTTGAAATTTAAAGCATAATAATTTAATGCTTTAATAGGAACTGTCAAGAGTTTTAAATGCTTCAGTATTGTATATGAATACTAAATGGTAAACATTAATTATGTGCCTAAAAATTGGGCATTTTTTATTTTATAATTGTACAGTATTTTATACATTGTTTTTAAATGTTTTTGTTGTGTTTGCTACAAATTCTAACATAATCATTTTTCTTTTTTTCTTTATTCAGTAAACAAGAACAACATTTTGTTTTACTCCATTTTTTTTATATTTTATTAATAATTAACTTATGCCTATGAATGGTTTAAGTTGCTGTTACATATCGGTGAGTTTCTGTTAGAGTGGAAGTGCTTTTATAGCCTATATAAATCATGAAATTGTTTTTATTGTTTTAAATTCCTTAATTATTAAAATCAAGATAATTTTAATGTATATTATATGAAATTGGTATTTGAATGATTTTTGAAAATTCACAAGTCAATTGCATATTTTAGATGCTTACTTGGGAAAAAAAAGACAGAGAAATTGAATTCACAATACATTTACAATTTTTAGACTTTTAGGTTGAAAAAAAAAATATATAATTTAAGACCAAAAATTAAGTAAACAGGGTCAAATTTATGGTTTAATTTTACCTTTTATTTCTGATATTCCAAAATTGCTATCGATGTTTCTCTGAAATGACAAAGTTGCCGTAAAAAAAGACATCGCTGACATGTTTAGTTTTTGTTGTGTACAATGTGTCGTTGATGAATCTCGTGAGGTTTTCTGTAACATTGAACTTTAGACATTCCTAATAAAACAAGTTAAGTAAAAATCTTGCCAATTTCATTGTGATATTTTTTCATGTTAGAATTTGTATGTTTCATTTTGTCATATAAATATATCACTTGTAGCACTTGTTTAAAACAAAATCAATTCATCAACATCTTTGCTTTTAAGCTTAAGTTTTAGGTTACTTTTTACCATAATAAAAGGACAAAAATATTTAATTAATTTTGACAAATTTTTAATTCTTTGATATTTATATCAATTAACCATTATAAATGGAGGGAAAAAATATTTAAAATTCATCAGGGAATTCATTTGTTTTCCCTTCTGTTTTATATTTAAATAGAAAGAGTTCAAAACTCAATTCTGTTAGAAAATTTTGGAGATAAAGTTCCGATAAATCCTGTCACTATCTGTCTCTTATTAGCTTGTGCATTAAAATATCGTGATAAAAATTTATTATATATATCATTACCAAATCACAATTCATTCCAGTGTATTTTTGTTATTACACTTATTAATAATGTTAAACTAAATCATTTATTTTCGTCAGAATATTTTTGTTGTATTTTTCTTCTTTGTCAAATGCTTAAAAGCAAACAACTGCTGTACACTGTACAAGAAACATCATGAGTATTGTGCTTTTGACTTGATTTTTATCCAGTATTTTTGATAATTTTATATTGTAGTCAATTGTCATCCAAAGATTTTGTACTTAATAAATATTTTCACATGCAAAGGGAGGTAATTCTGTTGATATTGGGATCCTTTTTTTTCATTTCATAAAAAATTTCACATGCAAAGGGAGGTAATTCTGTTGATATTGGGATCCTTTTTTTTCATTTCATAAAAAATGAAACTTCAAAATTTATTTGAAAATGTGCAAATATTAATATATATTTCAATAGCATGAGAAGTCTTTAAATGTAGAAGTATACTTAATTACAGCAGAAACACAATTTTGGTAACTTTACTCACAAAATTAGAGATTTAGCATTTTCAGTTACTCCTCTTTTTTTCTCCACTGAAATGTTAAACATTATTTGAAGTTTTTATATTTTGTTATGCTTTTCATTACTTGGAAATTCAATAAGAATGTTTTCTGTTGTAAGAGAAAACAATATAAATTTCTTTTGAAATAATCAGGTCTACTAACAAAGTAAAATGTACAAAAATAGAACAAATTAACAGAAGTTTGGTATTTTTTTCTGTTGTTCAGTATATTCTATCTAATCCAGTTGTTTTGGAAAATTTCAATTAAAATATTTGTTTTGAAGCATTATACAAGATTGTGAAATGTATGGAATTCATATTGAAGTTATTGAAAATCAATGGCTGCCATTTTATTTTTTTTAGCAAGAGATCAAAATTATAGATTCTATGCATTTAATTGACATGTAGACATATTTGTGTGACCAACCGTGTCTTTATTTATTTACTGATAATAAACTCAATTGTTTCTATTATGAAATAGAAAATAACAATATATTTTTAGATTTGTTTTTTTTTTTGGGGGGTGGGTCAAATATCATCACTGGTACATTTATTTATCAATTTGGTTATCAAATGAATTAACAATTAATATCTAGGTTTTTACTGTGAGAAACTCAGGTTCCCACAATGAAAACAAAAAAATAAAAAACATAAAGGTAAACAATTGGCCAGATACAGCATCATGTTGTATGACTATTTCTTTGATTGATTGATTGATTGATTGATTGGTGTTTAACGTCCAGCGAGCAATTTTTCAGCTATATTCAGGATGAGAACATTTAAAAATTTAAACACCAAGGGACTCGAAACAAGGAAAGGTGATGGGTAGGGACAGATAATTTAGCCAGTACAACAGGTCTCCAATGGACCACTCATCATAAGCATAATGCTCATAATGAGCTGTTACACTGGGTTCTTTAACATGCGAAGAGGGTGGCAATCTCTCAACACAGGACCTCCGGACTATTTCTTTGAAGATACAAAAGTAGTAATCAGAAAAAGGACAAACAATGATATACAAAACATTACACAGACAATTAAAAATCGAGCAACACGAACCTCACTAAAAACCGGAAGGATAAGCAGTTCCTGTTCCGATTAGAGTACAATGAACATGTATGAGGGGGAGGACAGGGAGAAAGGAGAAAAAAGGTGGGAGAAAGGAGATCAAAGGAGAAAATGAGGAAACACAAAAAAATAGATTTTTTTTTCTCAACAAATTATCTAAAATGACAGAAAGGTAATGAAACATTATCATTTAATCGAATACATAAACATAATTCACGATACAGATGATACAGATGAAACTGATAACATTAATGATCAATAATCAACAAGACGTTCCGATAGATGAAATGTGGATTTTGACTTCACGTTTCGACTTCGTTATTTATAAATTTAGCGTTGTTTAAGATTTTTATTAAAAATGAACAAAACTTTTTAGCCTTTTTTCATAGGAAGATTTATTTTTCCGGTGGAAGAAAGGAGAAGAGGGGTGGAAGAAAGGAGAAGAGGGGTGGAAGAAAGGAGGAGAGGGGTAGAGAAAGGAGAAGACTATCCCCCTTGTTGTGTTACAGTGAATACACACATGACATTCTCCATCGTTTACTACATCTGCCAGCTCCCAAAACGAAAATGACGACCTTGAACTTACGTTCGGGCTTACTCAGGGTTTTTCTTTCATGCACGATAACTCCAGTTCATTCACATTCAAAATCCCGCTTTAAAAGTTTCACCAAAAAATTTCCGTGGTTTTGCAACTGGAGTTATCTTGCATGAAAGAAAAACCCCGAGTAAGCCCGAACGTAAGTTCAAGGTTGTCATTTTCGTTTTGGGAGCTGGCGGATGTAGTAAAAGATGATTTGGAGTGAACGAAGCTATTTTTTGAAGTCAAGTAGGGTTTAATCAAGGTAACTGTTGTTGTAATTCTTAGATAAACATCTTGTTAAACGAATTAAGGAGGACTAGCGCTGAGATGAAGGGTATTAATGGAAATAAAATGAGTTGAAGCGTGGCTACCCACGACATTTGTATCTCCCTTGTCTAGTGTATATATGTGGATAGTCTATCTTTTTATTGACCGGGAGCAAGTCCATGTGCTCTTATTGGTGGAATCTGCATAACAATATGTAATCTTTTGTTTAAAAATAAACCACACGTGACTATTAAACATGCAACCAACACGTGAAATGTTATCTTACTCGGGAATTTCATATAACAGGGGTCGTCGTGGCCGTCATCGTACTGTAGTTGGATTTACAACTACCTATGCAATCAGTGTCTATCACCACTGATGTTGTGGGTTCAAATCTCGATCAGGAGGAGGTGTACAACATTATGTGATGAAGTTTGTTCCGGCTCTGGAAATTCGACAGTCTCTCGACTACATGGTATTTTTCGCAAATACCTCGCCCGACCGTGATATATCTGTTCAAAATATATAGGAGAAATTGGAATTGTGGGCATACCTTTGTCCGCTTTCTGTAGGACTGCAGGGTATTAAATTGTAAGGAACAGACCATTTAACTTCCATGGGCGGGGGCACAGGCACTCGTTTCATTTATATATTTGTTTACTATCTACTTCTATCCATAAAGATAGACGTAGATAGTAAACAAATATATAAATATATATATGAAACCAGTGCCTGTGGGCGGGGTTATGGTTTTTTTGTTCAAAAAAAGATTCTGATTTTGGTGGAGGAAAAAAAATAATCTGATTCAGAGTTTTTGTCATATAACCTAATGTTAAATTCTGGAAAAAATGTTGCAGACAAAAAAAAATATTCTAGCTCTCGTGTTGTCCGAAAAAAATTTCTGAACGAAAATAAAACCATCCCATGGAGGAGAAGAATTTTTAGAAATCAACCAATCAGAAACAAGAATTGACTGTGGCGGCCGTGTTTGTTAATGGATCGGGATGAAATGAGCATCTTTATAGATGCTTCCTATAAATGCATATAGAAGCCATAGATGCTTCCTACCAAATTTCGATTCATTTGGCCAAGGGGTTTCAGAGGAGAAGATTCAAATGTGAAAAGTTAACGGACGACAGACGACGGACGCAAAGTGATGGCAAAAGCTGACATTTCCTTTGGCAATGTGAGCTAAAAAATACTCGGCTAAAACATGTGCTTGTATGAAGATGCTAATTCTTAAATAAAATATTTATCAAACATTTTATTTCTTTAAATGAAAATGTTCTAGACATAGTCTTAGATGTCGAAGAGCAATATTTCAAAAGCACCTTATCTGTTTAAAAGCATTTATAGTATAACAGCCCTTTCCAAATATCAATGAAACTCTGCACTTGTTCAGCTGACGGTTACGATAATAAATGTCAAAATATCATGTTGATGATATAGACACATAAAATGAGTGAGTGAGTGATTGTTCACCCGGCGTTTAACGCCAATTCAGCAATTTTTCAACTATATCATGGCGAGAACAAGTTTATGTTCAATGAGATGATGATGAAGACCGCTTTGTACTAGACTAACACGGTGAGTTTGATTTTTATAGTGCTAGTTCAAACAACAGTCCGCGGGTAGACATGTGGCTCCACTCGGACACATTATTCTGATTCCGAGCCTACCAGTTAATGCTGCGTGCTTAGCGGAGAAGCAACAAATACCAATTTTATAGTCTTTGGTTTGACAAGACCGGGGCTCGAACCCACGACATGATCACATAAAATGATTAAACAAGACTAGTTATGCAAAAGTAAACAGTGAAAACATTCTATGATATATTACGAAAACGCATATATGGTACACCAATTTTTGAGTTAGTTCTGAACTAACATGTCAGAAAGTCTTGTTCTTTTTTCGATTTGTCAACATTCAAATGCCAACTTCTTCACTTGTTATATATGCTACTTCAGTGTCGACTTTTATGACATCTTGAGATGTTTAGTCAAATTGACGACATCGCAAAGTGTACATGAGATGTTTGGGACGTCATGTACACGTTGTTTGAATATGTTAACATGTAATCTAAAGTATGCATTCTTAAAATAAGTGAACATGTTGGCATATGAAGTCGACTTGTTACTTTTCCGCCATATAAAACTTATCAAGTATTTTTCTCAAAGTATACTTTGTCTGTTCTCTATGAAGGCCTAATTGTAGGTAGGCATGGCCGTCGGAGGGAGGCGAAAAAAAATTGGGCGAGGGGTGTGGGGGCCGCTTAAGAACGCCTATCCAAGACTTTCATCTGTTCTTTTGTAGATAGAACATCAAAATTGTCTACAAAACATCGAAAGGACACTGCATTGGATTTGAAAAAATCAAATCAAACAAATACCACATTTTTTCTCTATATCATGTAAATTATAAATTAAATATATTTCCCCTATTAAGCTGCACAGAAACGATTGTTTATCTTCCATTATAGTGAAAATGTATATTTTAAAATCTTCCATAATCTAGTTATTTAGTTACATGAAATAATTCAGAAGAACTTCAGAAGAGGAACCAGGAGTGGGCAAAGGGGTCCGTCCCCCTTTAGGAACCAAAAACCTTTTTGGTTGTTTGTCATAGATCAAGAGAAGAAGGATGTATAGCCAAAATGCTAAAAGAACTATTTAAACCTTACCACACTAGACTTGAAGAAAGACGGAAACAACAAAGTCTCATATTTTTCTATAAGGTGGCAGAGGGGCAAATACAAACAATGCCTTCCTCTGACTTCACGACAAGGAACGAAGGAAAAAGACAGATTAGACCAAACTAAGAAGCCAGTTTGACAACTGCATCTCTACAAATATTGTAACTAGACAATCACGAATCTAAAGTGTAAAAGTACCAGAAGCCAAGTCAGAACAGTATACACACTCTTTCTTTGTTAGAACGGCCTAGAAGACAACATAGTGCAGTCTAAAACGACTGAAGACTGCAAAACAGCATTTTTTAGCTGTCAGCGCGACTAAACTCAAACCAGAGCTCTCTCTACCCAGCAAAGTCACGGATACAGACAGAACTTGAAAAAAAAATCGAGTCCGTCCCCCCCCCTTTTAGAAAATTCTGGATCCGCCCTGAACTTAGCAACTTTAACGACAGCTTATATAGCGGAAACGCCTTCGAAATTTTGAAATTGGACTAAATTCCCGTAGAAAATATGGACCAAGCTGTCAACATTTCTACTTAATCGTAACTACTCGGCCATTCTCGCTACCCTTCAAATAACCAATCGTAACTACTCTTCCATTCTCGCTACCCTGCAAGAAAAGGGTAGCGAGAATGGCCGAGTAGTTACGATTGCATTTCTACTATCGGAACACCTCACTATTCGGAATTCCGGAAGTGACTAGACGTTAAAAGATAACCTGACATGCGCAGTCACCCTCAAGAATGGGAACTGAAGTCAAGAGATGTGCTAGATCGATATTCTCGACGAATACAACTAGTTCCCGGTGACCAAAGACCTTGAAGATATTATTCAGGTATATGAAACACAATATAATTTATTACAGTGTTGTCAGAAGTCGCCACGATCCCACTGTTTTTCCAGAATCTGACAATGATTTGGTTGACGTTTGTTCGCGCGCAATTTTTCAAATTTTTCGGGAAAGAAAAGATTTGTTTTTTCTCTCTCCTGCGAATATATCAGTCGGGAAGCCAGTGACGCAGGAGAGTTCCATCTAAAAACAAAGTCACGTGACTTCGCGTCATTTTTGATGAAAAATGACGTTCAACCCTTCGGTTAAAATACGTCGNTTTAATGGCGTGTTGATTTATATTGAATAATGCTTATCACATACATTTTCCAGATTGCCCATTATTTCTGGATTTTCACTTTTAGGGCATCCCAAATTTTTTGTAGTGACTGCTAATACATTGAATAATACAGTCCCTGTTTTATTATATACTGGGTTTACCTCGTTCCGATGGTCTTACGGAAACACACCTTGTATAAAATCCGATACCTATCGTTTGAATGAATCCGTATTTATACAAACATATGCTATGAACTAATAAAAAATAATAATATCCTTTTAAAACAGGAGTGTTTACCTTGTGTTCAAGTTATTGATTGTTGACAGTTCTCCGAGGGTGCAGGACAAATCGGCCCCAAACAAGGTCGGCCCCTCTTTCGAGACAAGTCGGCCCCATACTTATTACTGATCAAATTTCATAAATTTGTCACAAGAGTAATCAAAATGATCAATTTTATAACTACATGTATTATAAAAAAAAACCAGTACAGGTATTTTTTAGTACGTTTATAGGTATAACTTTTGAACAAGAATGAGATATTTTCATGATGTAAATTCCATAATAAAGAAGATATTAAAGGCTTTAATTTGATATAAAGTTTTTAAAGAAAATATTGACATTTGATACCCTAAATCGTACCCTAAAACAGTATTTTTCAGTCGCGGAAAGGACGATAATTTGTATCAATATTTGTTTGATCACGTATAACTCTTTTAAATCAAATGTCTGTCAAATGAATGTTACACCATTTTAAATCTCAAGGATTAATAATATGTATAGTTTATTGTTTTTGGATAAATACTTTTTGAGAAATCGTGGCAGGACAGTGGACAGTT
>MJUT01011691.1:301793-324419 GCA_002080005.1 Gigantidas platifrons
ATATTGAACTGATTTCGTGATTGTAAGCTTGTTTGAGTCCTTTTATTCACACACACACACACACACCATGTGTTCAAAACTTTCATTTTTGGTGGGACCGAGTTGTCTTCTATATAGAAGGGCCGACTTGTTCATAGTTAAAACATACTTAAATTGCTACCTACAAAAGGGGCCGAGTTGTCTTTCAAATGAAGGCCGAGTGGTCTTAGGGCCGATATGTCATGTATTCTTCTCCGATAGCATGTTTTTTTTTACCTTCACCTCATTTCGATGTACTGGGAATTCCCTGTTATGGAGAGCCATTGGGGTTAATATGCTTGACTGCTGTGGCGGGATATTTATATCAGATATATTTGAACCAAATAAAAGAATTTTTTATTATTTTATTCTGTATAACACACTTTAAAAGATGGAAAAAAACATGATTGCATAAAATGTAAAAAAAACAACAATTGATTTTTTATTTATGTTGTTTTTCTTATGTTTATTTTTTTTATATACATTTGTACATTATCCTTGCCTCTACTCGGTTCGCACTGCCAAACACAGTCCACTTGCTATAACATGTTATCATTTAAATAGTTAGAATTGTCTTGTGTACAGTCTTCACGAAAAACTTTTTGACCCACAAGCCATTCAGACTTCTTAAGTTGTAGAATTCAGGAGTCCGAATGCAAATTTACTGGCCCAAATAAAAGCAAAAATAATTTCACATTTTTATTATTACTAATTGTCTATTCTCTCACAAAAATATCAAGCTTTTCCTGCAGTGGTTGCAGTGTTTTCCATTTTTCAAATAGGTAAGGTGGGTGTTTTCAAAATGTCTTGTCCAGCCGGGTTTTTCGCGTTCCGGCAAGAATGAATATACTGATAGAAAATATTATATTTTAATATACATACATGTATACATGTACATAATTACTCAAATGTATATTTATGTCACTTCTTTTTTGCTTTTGGTTTTTTAATCAATTTGTCCCTTTTATGCTTCCTTTCCTGTACTATTTTATGCATCAGCATTGATTTCAAAACCACTGATTTAAGTTCCCTATTTCTATCTCCACACTTTTTAATTCTGTCCAGCAAAATATGTCTTTTCCTTAAATTGCCCCAGATTTTTAATGTCTCATTGAATCCAATTCTTCTTCTTCTGGCCCATGTATAGCAACCATCATACGGATACATGGCTTGTCAACCCAGATGTTCCTTGCTTTTGTGTTGTACTTCTGGCAAATAGAACAGAAGTAACCATCATCAGTGACAATCAACCGTTTAAAAGTCTTGTTCATATTTGTCCTCACTTGGCATGTCGGGTTCGTTGTTTGGACGGATTTTTATAACTTTCCTCGTGATGATCAACCTTGGTTGACTTATTTGGTCTAGGCCCTATAGCTTTCTTTATTTTCGTAAGTTTCAGCTTTACGTTTCCCTCGCTTGATGAATGAAAACATCGAACTTTGACGATCAGCCATTTTTGTCAATGAAAACAAATCAGCGATTAAGTTTTGAGTTTTGACGGTGCGGAACCGAAAAATTCCGGAATTTTCGAAAATTTACCGACCACCTTGTTAAAAGGAAAGGTGGTCGGCAAACCCGGCTTAAACAGCGAATGGAAAACACTGGGTTGCTTTCAACCAAGGGATATCAATTTACCATTTATTGTTTTAGTAACGCAAATTAACTGTATATATATTTTTCTGAACATTGTTGGTTAAAACAAGTCTGCTTTAAAGTAAACATTTTGTAGAATTATTTTTTTTATACATTTGTACATGTAAATAAAGCAAAGTATTTTATTTAAATTCACAGAGAATTTCAGATATAAAATTTTAGTTGATCTTTTCAACCTTTTTTCTTAATCAGGAAAAAGCTTGTAATATTTGTCCATTTCAAAGATTTCATCAATATTTCTCAAAAGCCTAAATCAAGTCATCTATCGTATTTTGTGCAAAGTCTAAATTTGGTGCCAAATTGATATCGGATAATTTTTACGTGTCCGGTCCGGAGTGATTCTTGTATATATATATTTCAAATATTGATTTTTTTTTACGTTCTTTAAAGCATTTCTGAGATTGCGACTTTAATTTTGTCAATGTCCTTGAACTTCATCATACATGTAGCATGGAACACCGATAAATAATACAATAAAAGTTTTGATCTGCCGTTTCACTTTAGTTTTAATCAAAATAAATTATGGACAAATTGGAGATCAAAAGAGCTCTTGTATACAACAAACCCAGTATTTTAGACAGTCGGTCCGGTGGAAACCAATGATTTGACACACAAGCCCGTCGGTCTTCTCACTTGTGTGATATTATAAAAGTCCGCGGCCGATTTTACTGGCCAGGACCGTCGGGCTTGTCGCTAAGTCAGGCATCGACATTTCCGATCGCCCGAGACGACTAAAACTGGCTGGGGACGACTTAAATTTTCTGTATAAGTAGTCCGCCGGACTAGTAAATTTTTGATACTTAAATGATTAACAATGGTCATAAGAATAGGTGCCATATATATGCATGAAGTTTTCAGCCGTTCCGTCGTTCGGGAATTACTTTTATTTACGTGTTTTCCATTCTAATTTTAAACTCTATAAATAGAAATAATATCCTATTGATTTTTGTTGTTTGACTGTTTGAGGAATCGTGATTGGCCGGTATGGTTTTTGGATGTATCAATAAATTAAGTTTAAAAGCAACGCGGTATAACGTAACTTTTGTGAAAATGTTTTGTTTTTTTGAAGGGCAATACCAAAATGATATGTCGAATTTCACTTAATTTTAGGTATTGCAATTAGGTATTGAAAGATATGAACGAAATGGACATTTTTTTCCGACGATTAGAGAAACTATGTTATTAACGGCCATTGTAATATTTTCGGTCAACACTTGTACTCAATTTTAAAATGGCGTCTGCATTTCCCATAGTTTTTTCCAAATGAAATGGAGAAATTTCTTACAAATTACGCTGGTCGGTCAACGAAAAAATGTAAAACAAAACTGACGAGGAAGTAAAACAACGGAAACAGGAATATGATAGAACTGTTCGAGTTCGAGAGTTTGTCGCATTGGCTGAAATTGTTCGAATGGTTGTAGTATCATGTTACAAACGGCGAGGCAGAATGTATTGCAAGATATGTCGGAATTATGAACATTTGTTACTGGATGTCGAACATTCAAAATTTATTGTTTATTGCCGCCTCACTCCAGAGAGGGGATTAGTATAATCCATCAGATGTATCTCTTCTTTTCTATGTTGCATGTTTCTCCTGAAATCTGCATTTATCCTTTGGGGCATTACATGTATAAGCTCATTGATTGATTTGATTTTTGGTTTTTTAACGCCACTTTCAACAATATTTCAGCTATATCATGGCGACCAGTTTTAGTGGTAGAGGAAGCTTGAGTACCCGGAGAGAACCATCGACCACGGGCAAGCAACTGGTAAACTTTATCACTTGCGGCTGCAAGTCGAGTGCACCCTTTTTTGTAATTTACAAAGCCGGGTGCGAACCCAATCCATATTGGTGATAGGTTTGTATGAGTTGTTAGATCCAGCGAAATCATTGAGCCACCCGGGCCCCCATGTATAAGCTTAATTCAGATCATAAGCAGTGTTTTGAACAGCCTTGTTGAAGGTCTTGACAAGTTCTGGAAACCTTTGGATTACAATCTTATCTATTTAATGATGTAGATCATTGTTTCAGAATGAGGTGCATCAATGTCTACTTCTTGGTATCTAATTCTTCCTCATATTATTTTTTTTAATTTTCTATGTGGAGGTGATATGTTGTTTTTAGCTCTGACACCTTGCCAAAGGCATTGTGAGCTTTTGCCATCACTTGGCGTCCGTCGTCCGTTAACTTTTCACATTTTAATCTTCTCCTCTGAAACCCCTCCAGGGGTGTGGAAATATTGAAATATTCTACTTGTCCCCGGGCAAGTTATCTGAAAAAAGTTACTTGTCCGGACAAAATCCTACTTGTCCTGTTTGTTTTTTTTTATAAACATTTGAAACTTGCAAACACAGTTGCTAACTAAAAAAAAGTAAATTTAACTTGTTTATATTTTCTATTACATCATTGCGTAAAATTTGAAATGTAGTTTTAATAAAGTTAACACAAACATCCCTGTCTAAGTGATCACTGCCCAAATGAAGACCATTTTAAATTTGAATTTCAGATAGGAATGTGCAGTCAGAGAATAGCCGGTTGTTTTTAGATACAGAATAAGCTGTGTTGAAAAAAATTCTCATATCAATCAAGTTAATTTTGATTAATCTTGGCAATGGCTTTATCCATCAAACCGTTTTAGTTGTGTCTCCATGGGCATGGGAAGATAAATATCCATTCTGTCCACGATTTTGCGGAAAAAAAACGAAAAAAAACATTAATGATTTCCAGTCAGCAAAATCAAAATATTTCCTGTAGATATGGCAATATGAGACAATATCAGAATCTTGCAGTAGCCATGAGAAATCGGCTAGCCACTGTGACTGAACAGTCCGTTGTCGCTGTTGGGTGTTTTTCCACAAATTATGTTTCTTTTCCCGCTAGAGTTTAGCGTTTGTTAACTTTCTCATTGTAAACAGAACCTTTCCAGCCTTTTTTTATTATTAAATATTTATCCATTGTAACGACTGCAACCCGATTTGTATTATACAATGTATGTTCACGGATGTTAGGCCCTGTTTTTTGTACGAAAAGCCATGGACAAGCAAGGCAATGTCACATTCGGAACATCAATACCTGTTACACAATCCCGGTTTTCGTTAAGTAAATGCAGTACAATTATCATTGCAATCGGGTCGTAATACTCAACTTAGAACTTGTACAATTCTGGTTATTTTTAGCTGCTTTCGGAACACCACTGACGCGATCGCTTCCAATAAAAAAAACAGATAAAACATTTATCAATAATCTATATAACCGTCAATATCATTTGAGAAATTGTCTTTCCAGAATACTTTAATAAGAAATTATTTTTATTTGTTGATATTTACTTGTCCCCGGACAAGCTATCCAGGAAAATCTACTTGTCCGGCAGGTTCTATGTACGAGTCGGGCATGGCAATTCCACACTCCTGCCCTCAGACAAATGATATGAAACTTGGCAAGAAGCATCTATGGAAGATCCTCTATTACTACTCTAATGATTAAACCGAAAATAGGGACTATTTGAAGGACAGACAAAGAAAAATGTATTCAAAATTTGTTGACAGTTTAAATCTTTACTCGTATGCAGACGAGTTTGATGATAATGACAATAATATGAATGATAATGATTTCAGTGACTATAACAGTGATTAAATCAGTCAAATGTTTTTTTTCTAAATTTGAATAAATGTTTATGTTCTAGTCAACAAACTTTTTAACACATGCATCTTTGTAGTCCAAGTTTAAATGTTGCTTCTTGGCAGTTGAAATGGCAAACACAAACAAACTTTTTAAGCAGTTTAATACAATAACAACAAGTTATATACATGTATGATAATATACATGTATACATATAAAATTTAAAACAAAACTAAAAATTGATATAATTTTTGTTGACACACATGTCATCATCGTCATGTAGACCTCATGAGTTTCGAAAATCAGTCCAGTCATTCAAATTATTGAGAGGATAACTATTTTAGGTCTTCATAAAATTGGGGGACTACTAAATATTCCTGGGGACTACCAAATATTTTGTAGCCACTAGTCCTTGGACTACTGCAAGAAAAAAACAGGTGTCAATCCCTGTAAGTTCGAAGACTGTGTGTATGAACATATGCCTCCATTCTGTATTGTTGTAACTACATTTAAATTATAAATGTATATTTGTCATTGCCCCTTGAGGGACCTTAAATGGAATAAAATATTGGTATTTGGTATATCATAATTTATTAATAAACAAATCAAAACGGGGAAAAATCAGTTGTTTATAAATAAATGTACATGTAGCTTTAACGTCGCTTACTCATGCCGTATCTAACTTTAACGTCGTTTATTCCAGTGTCGTATAGTAAACCTGCAGCATAGCAAACCTTCCCCCCGGATACTTTACTATATAGTAAATGTTCCCCCGGGAGAAAATTTACTATATAGCAAACATTCCCCCATCCATAGCTGATCATCTCCCCGGATATTTTGCTATATACAATTTAGTAAATGTTCCCCCTTAATCCGGATAATTATTATTGATTCGGAATTTAGCACCTTAATTGTGTTAATTTTAATTGTTATTTATACCATTAATTATATCCGGTTATGATTAAAAGGTAAAAAAGCACATGCTTTGTATTTGAGAAAAATGTACGGAGCCATTTTGCACATATTCCCCCTATTATTTACATAAAGTCTGAACCGTTTACGGTTAGGTAGGAAGGTTTACTATGCAGAATAAATGCTATATATAGGAAACGTTCCCCCATGGGGGAAGGTTTACTATATAGTAAATCTTCTGGGGGTTAATCTACTATGAGGGAAGGTTTACTCTATGACACTGGTCGTTCAAGGAATGATCATTTGGTGGTCCTGTACTAAAATTGTGAATCGTTTGTCGATCGGAAATTCAAGTTGGCCTGCCATGACTCGACTTAATTTAACATTGGACCCTATGATAATTTCACATTTTCATCTTTTTTTCTGAAACCACAAAACAGCATTGAACCAAACTTGGCAGAAATGTTCATTGGATGGTCATATACAAGATTTTTGTTTTTGGCACTGATCGGAAATCCGACATGGCTGCCAGGGCCCATACTGTGTTCTGATTGGTCGAAATTTTAAAAATCTTCTTGTTACATGTAGTAACCACTAAGCCAATTCAATTGTGACTTTGCAAGAATGATCATTTGGTGGTCCTGTACTAAATTTGTGAATCGTTTGCTGATCAGAAATTCAAGATGGCCGTCATGACTCGACTTAGTTTTAACATAGGACCCTATGGAAAAAAATGTTTAAAAGTCTTCTCCTCTGAAACCAGTAAGTCAATTTAAAGCAAACATGGCATGAATGGTCCTTAAATGGTCAACTTTCAAAATTATATTCAGTGACCCAGACTTCCATCGAAGATGGCCGTCATCAGCGGACATAGTTTTAACATAGGACCCTATGGGAAATTAAAAAAAAAATCTTCTCCTCTGAAACCAGGAAGCCAATATAGCAAACATGTTATCGATGGTCCTTAAGTGGTCAACTTCCAAAATGGTGTTCAGTGACCTCGATCTGGGTTCAAATTGGCCACTGTCAGCGGACGTAGTTTTAACATAGGACCCTATGGGAAAATTGTTTAAAAGTCTTCTCCTCTGAAACCAGTCAGCCAATTTAAAGCAAACATGGCATGGATCGTCGTTGGGTAGTATACTATCAATATTATGACCAGTGACCTCCATCCAAGATGGCTGCCATGAGCAGACATAGTTTTAACATAAAACTCTATGGGATTTGAATAGTAACTTAGATGTATTCGGCAGGCAGACATTCTTAAAAGGACTTATTTATGTCAGGTGAGCGATACAGGTTCAGGTGAGCTTCTAGTGTTTCATTTGTACATTTAATATCTAATTAATATGAAAAGCATACCGCAACGGACCATAACAGACGTTGTTTTTTTCTTTCTCAGAACGAGCAGTCAGACAATGGGACCAGTGCAAGGCGTTTGAATGGCGGACCTAGCTAAATTGTGGCGGTCAGGACACGATTTTCACGAACTCTGGGGTTAAGGCTAGGGAAAAGGGGAGATATATAGATGGGAAAAGGGGCCTATGGATGGTGAAAATGGGGAGGGTTAAGGATGGGAAAAAGGGGAAGGGCTATGGGTGGATAAGTGGGTTAATGGTGGAAAAGGGGAATGGTTATGGATGGGTAAAGGGGGAAGGTTATGGGTGGGAAAAGGGGGAGAGTTAAGGGTGGGAAAAGGGGGAGGGTTATGGCTGGGAAAAGGATGGAGAATTAAGGGTGGGAAAGGGGAGAATTATGGGTAGGAAAAGGGGGAGGTTTATGGTGGGAAAAGGGGTAGGGTTATGGTGAGAAAAGTGGCAGGTTTTGGGTGGGAAAAGGGGAGGTTTAGGATGGGAAAAGACAGAGGATTATGGGTGAGAAAAGGGGAAGGGTTATGGGTGGGACAAGGGAAGGTTATTGTGAGAACAGGGGAGGGTTTTGGGTGGGAAAAGGATGGAGAATTATGGGTGGGAAAAGGGGAGGGTAAAGGAGGAAGGTTATGGGTAGGAAAAGGGGGAGGGTTATGGTGGGTAGAGGGGGTGTTATGGTGAGAAAAGTGGGAGGTTTTGGGTGGGAAAATGGGCAGGGTTATGGCTGGGAAAAGGGGAGGTTTAGGATGGGAAAAGGCAGAGGATTATGGGTGAGAAAAGGGGGAGGGTTATTGATGGGAAAAGGGGGATAGCTAAGGGTGGGTAAAGCAGGAGGGTTATGTGTGGGAAAAGGGGGAGGGTTAAGGCTGGGAAACGGGGGAGTTTAGAGTGGGAAAGGGGGAAGGGTTATGGTGGGTAAAGGGGGAGGGCTAAGGCTGGTAAAAGGGGGAGCGTTATGGGTGTGAAAAGGGGAGAGTTACGGTGGAAAAATGGGGAAGGGTTATGGGTGTCAGAAGGGAGAGGTTTATGGTGTGAAAAGGGGGAAGGTTATTGTGAGAAAACTCCCGGGGAGAATTAAGGATGGGAAAAGGGTAGGATTATGGGTGGGGAAATGGGGAGGGTTATGATGAGAAAAGTGGGAGGTTTTGGTTGGGAAAAGGGGGAGAGTTAAGGGTGGGAAAAGGGGGAGGGTGATGGCTGGGAAAAGGCAGAGGATTATGGGTGTGAAAAGGGGGAGATTTATGGTGGGAAAGGGGGTACTAAGGGTGAGGGTTATGGGTGGGAAAAGGGGGAGAGTTAAGGGTGGGAAAAGGGGGATAGTTTAGGGTGGGCAATTCGGGAGGATTATGGGTGGGAAAAGGGGGAGGTTATGGTGGGGAAAGGGGGAAGGTTATTGTGAGAAAAGGGGAGGGTTTTGGGTGGGTAAAGGGGGAAGGTTATCGGTAGGAAAAGGTGGAGGGTTATGGTAATAAAAGTGGGAGGTTTTGGGTGGGAATAGGGGGAGAGTTAAGGGTGGAAAAGGGGGAGGATTATGGCTGGGAAAAGGGGAGGTTCAGGGTGGGGAAAGGTAGAGGATTATCGGTGGGAAAAGTGTAGGGTTATGAGTGTGAAAAGGGGGAGGTTTTATGGTAGGTAAAGCAGGAGGGTTATGTGTGGGAAAAGTGGGAGGTTTTGGGTGGGAATAGGGGGAGGGAAAAGGGGGCGAGATAAGGGTGGGAAAAGGGGAGGGTTATGGTGGGTCAAGGGGGAGTGATATGGTGGGAAAAGGGGAAGGGTTACGGGTGGGAAAAGGGGGAGAGTTAAGGGTGGGAAAAGGGGGAGGGTTTTGGTGGGTAAAGCAGGTTTATGGGTGGGGAAAAACGGGAGGGTTAAGGCTGGGAAGTGGGGGAAGGGTTATGGTGGGTAGAGTGGGAGGGTTTTTGGTGGGAAAAGAGGGAGGGTTATGGCTGGGAAAAGGGGGAGGTTTATGGTGAGAAAAGGGGGAAAGGTTATGGGTGGGAAAAGGGGAAGTGTTTAGGGTGGGAAAAGGGAGAGGGTTATGGTGGGGAAAGGGGGAAGGTTATGGGTAGGAAAAGGGGAGGGTTATTGATGGGAAAAGGGGGAGAGTTAAGGCTGGGAAAAGGGGGAGGGTTATGTTGGGTAAAGCAGGAGGGTTATTTGTGGGAAAAGTGGGAGGTTTATGATGGAGAAAGGGGGAGGGTTATGATGATAAAAGTGGGAGGTTTTGGGTGGGAATATGGGGGGAGTTATGTGTGGGAAAAGTGGGAGGTTTATTGTGGGTAAAAGGGGAGGGATATGGTGGGGAAAGGCGGAGGGTTATGATGATAAAAGTGGGAGGTTTTGGGTGGGAATAGGGGGAGTGTTAAGGGTGGGAAAAGGGGGAGGGTTAAGGCTGGGAAACGGGAGATTAGAGGGGGGAGGTTTTGGATGTGAAAAGGTGGAGGATTATGGGTGGGAAAAGGGGGAGGTTTATGGTGAGAAAAGGGGGAAGGGTTATCGGTGGGAAAAAGGGGAGGTTATGGTGGGGAAAGTGGGACGGTTATTGTGAGAAAAGGGGAGGGTTTTGGGTGGGTAGAGGGGGTGTTATGGTGAAAAAAGTGGGAGGTTTTGGGTGGGAAAAGGGGGAGAGTTATGGCTGGGAAAAGGGGAGGTTCAGGGTGGAAAAAAGGGAGACGATTATGGGTGAGAAAAAGGGGAGGGTTATCGGTGGGAAAGGGGGGGGGGCTAATGGTGAGAAAAGGGTAGGGTTATGAGTGAAAAGGGGGAGGTTTATTGATGGGAAAAGGGGGAGGGTTAGGGTTATGATGATAAAAGTGGGAGGTTTTGTGTGGGAAAAGGGGGAGAGATAAGGGTGGGAAAAGGGGAAGGTTTACTGGTGGGAAAAGGGGGAGGGTTATGGGTGGGAAAAGGGGAGAGTTAAGGTTGGGAAAAGAGGGAGGGTTATGATGGGTAAAGCAGGAGGTTTATGGATGGGAAAAAGGAGAGGGTTAAGGCTGGGAAACGGGGGAGTTATGTTATGGTGGGGAAAGGGGGAGGTTTATGGTGGGTAAACGGGAAGGGTTATTGGTGGGAAAAGGGGGAGGGTTAAGGCTGGGAAAGGGGGAGACTTAAGGGTGTCAAAAGGGGGAGGTTTATGGTGGGAAAAGGGGTTAAGGTTATTGTGAGAAAACGGGGAGGGTTTTGGGTAAGAAAAGGGGGAGAATTAAGGGTGTGAAAAGGGGAGGGTTATGGGTAGGAAAAGGGGGAGGTTTATGGTGAGAAAAGTGGGAGGTTTTGGTTGGGAAAAGGGGAGGTTATGGTTGGTAAAGGGGGAGGGGGGTGATGGCTGGGAAAAGGGGAGGGTTCTTGGTGGGAAAAGGGGGTGTTAAGGGTGGGAAAAGGGGGATAGTTATGCTGGGAAAGGAGGGAGGGTTATGGTGGGGAAAGGGGGAGGGTTATGATGAGAAAAATGGGAGGTATTGGGTGGGAATAGGGGGAGAGCTAAGGGTGCGAAAGTGGGAGGTTATTGGTGGGAAAAGGTGGAGAGTTTAGGGTGGGTAAAGGGAAGGGTTATGATGAGAAAAATGGGAGGTTTTGGGTGGGAATAGGGGGAGAGTTAAGGGTGGGTAGAGGGGGACGGTTATGAATGGGTAAAGGGGAAAATGGATTGTTATGGGTAGGAAAAAGGGAAGAGTTAAGGGTGGGAAAAAGAGGAGGGTTATGTGTTTTGGGAAAAAGACAGGGTTATGGTTGGGAAAAGAAAGAGTTAAAGGTGAGAAAAATGGAAGGGTTAAGGATGGGAAAAAGTGGAGGGTTATGTGTGGGGAAAAAAGGCAGAGTTAAGGGGGAAGGGAGAGGGTTAAGGTTAGTATAGGGTGGGAAATGGAGCTATGGTGGGTAGAGGGGGAGGGTAATGGTGGGAAAAGGGATGGCTATGGGTGAGAAAACGGGTAGGGTTATGGGTGGGAAAAAGGGGGAGGGTAAAGGATGGGTTATGGGGGAGAGTTAAGGGTGGGAAAAAAAGGGGAGTGCTTTGTGTGGGTGAAAGAAGGGTGGGAAAAGGGGGATTATGGATGGTGAAAATGTGGAGGGTTATGGGTGGGAAAAGGGGAAGGCAGGGCTATGGTTCGGAAAAGAAAGAGTGAAGGGTGGGGAAAAGGGAAGGGTTAAGGCTGGGAAAAAGGGGGAAGAGTTAAGGATGGGAAAAAGTGGAGGGTTATGTGTGGGGGAAAAGGACAGAGTTAAGGGGGAAGGGAGAGGGTTAGGGTGGGAAATAGGGGGAGGGTTAAGGATGGTGAAATGGGGGAGGGGTAGGGATGGGAAAAAGGCAGAGGGGTAATGGTTAGAAAATGGGATAGGGGGATTAATGGCTATAACAGCTGTGATGAGAGTTTTATATAAGCATAAATTGAAAAGAGATGAAATTGTGACTACAGCCAGGATGGGATACATAATTATAAAAAAAATTATCTAGTTCATCAAGAGTTAAATTATTTTCAATTATAAAAGAATATTCTTAATTACCGCGAACAATTAGTTTGATGGCTACCATTTTCATTGGTTTAATTACTCGTACAGTAATTTGTTAAACAGCATTTAATTTCTCATAAGGAACATCAGTTTGTTGTGTTTTCTTCCACTTGTTAATCAGGATATTGAATTTCAAATTTCATATGATTGATGCCTTAATAAAAACGTGTTTCTGTAACTTATAAATGTTATGAAAAGTACGCGCATCGGGGAAAAAACCTGCAACTGCTCGTGTTTTGAGATTGATCAAGAAATGGACATCATCTTATTAATTATGGACATTGTTTACGTAGTTTGTCGAATCGTCATTAAATCAAAACAACAATGCACTTATTTCTTATTTTTTGTGAATCTGCTTTTAGTCGGTGTTAATTACGGACAAAGAACCATGCAAGTTGGCAGTTAATAAGCGACAAAATACAAATTATTCGTTTTTACCTGTCACTGGTAAGGTCAATTGCATACGGAAAAAGCGAGGTCAAATTATTTGCTTGTAAGCAAATAAGTAATCGATGGTAATTTTCGTTCTCAAAAGGCGGAAAGTGGTTCGATAAGATGTTTAATGTGAAACATTTACCTTTATTAGCCGAGTTACGACGAAGTCGAACTCGGCTTATAATATGATGCCGGGCGTCCAGGGCGGCACAATATCTTAAGAATGAAATGTCTGATCTAAATGAAACTTGGTACACACATGCCAGGTGGTGAGAGGAGGAAGCCTATTGATAATGAAGTTTGTAGGACAAAGGTCAAGGTCACAACTTCTAAAAATAGAACAAAAATTAGATACTTTTTTTTGTTTCCGCACGATATCTTGAGAACGAAATGTCGGATCTAAATGAATCTTAGTACAGAAATGCCTGATTGTGAGAGGAGGAAGCCTATTGATATTGAGGTTTGTAGGTCAAAGGTCAAGGTCACATTGTCCATCCACATGTTCGCAACTCTGTTTTTGCACCTATGGTGCGTGTCTGATTTTTTCATCATTTTAAAGCTACATGTATTTACCAATTTCCAAAGCATATAATTTTTTGGTCAAAATTGTAGCTAATGTCCCTTTAAGATATTAGGGAAAAAATCATTTTTATTTCAAAACTGGCCCAAATTTTTCCACACCTTTTCTTTTTTTTTAAATATTCAAAAACAACATGCCAAAAGCATCATATACACTCAGAATGTGAAAAAAACGGGGCATATTTTCAATAGAAAACAAATTATGGGGCTTTCATGCGGTTTTTTTTTAATGAAAATTACACTAGAATGTAACATAAAAAAACCCAGAAAAATTACAAAAAAGGTATTCCTTACTTGTCTGGTATATTTTTAAAAACTGCAGCAATGAAAAAAAGGCACTGGTTTCAAAGCATAACCTTGTCCAAATATCCATATACCCTTGGCTAACTGGACGATTCCATATTAATGTAAAAGGTTGTTTTTTTTAATTTAATGCCAAAATTAAGGGGGACAAACTGAATATTTTGCCCCCTCACCTTTTCAATGTGGAGAGGGCAATTGTCCCTAGCTCTTTCGCTCATGAAATAATTAGTGAAGTTCGACCTGCAGACTCCTCTGGAGCAATTGAGCTCATGTCGGTCTGGATTTTTAATTGTGTTTGTGTTGCTCAATCTTCAATTTTCTGGGTATTGGTAATTTTTTGTCTGCTATGAAATTAATATTTGTCTTTTTGTCATGTTATACCTGTATATTTATATCATATATTGTTATTGTAGTCATATATTGACCCTTTAAGACTATTTAAGCGGAGGGGTCTAGCTCGTAAATTTATTTTTCATGAATCACGAAAACATTAACAACTTTTTAATTAATATTATTACCTGATATAATCAGTGGTAATAAATACACAATTTAAACATTTAACCATCCTATGGTAAGATTAAAATACATGTACATTTTACATCTGTAGTTAATAATATGTCTTAAATACAATCCTTTGTACAAGATGCTTTTGAAGTACTTGTTTGAGTGTTTTATTTATATGTGTGTGTACTTTGTGTAACATTACAATCATTATGGCTTCTATAGTACAAGGTAGTACATTTCAATAAAGCTGAAAAGATGTCAGTTCAAATCTGACTGGAAGCTAATCTATGAGTTTTTAAATATGTACCTGATCATATTGACTATTAACTAACTTCAACTAAACAACTTGGGCACAAGTCCCTAGCTTAATGAAAGTTTTGAAGGACTGCTCCCTTTTCAGTGTGATTTTTATACGACCACAGAAATGTTGTTATGTATTATGTTATGGGTCTGTCATCAGTCTGTAGACAAAATGGTTTCCTATCTCATCTCAAATAAACGCATTAATATGTGTGTATGAGTTTGTTGTGTCGCCTGCGTTACACAGAGGCGACATATAGGGATCACTATCCGTCGTCTTGTGTTGTCGTCGGCGTCACAAAATAATTTCTGTCACATTTTTCTCAGGAACCACACAGACCAGCTTCTTGATATTTGGCACAGAGCATCAGTATGGAGAACTGTATAGTGTAAGACAGTTTCGAATCTGCCGCATGTCCACTTCCTGTTTGACGGAATTTAGAATATTTTTGATATAGAAAAAGTTCGCAGGCGACACATGTCTTCCCTGGAAGACCTACGACTAAGATTTAGTGATTTAAATCAATATTTAAGGTTATTCTGAACAATTATTTATTTTAAAAATGTATATAAAGTGCATTAACTCGAATCACCGAAAAGCTCCCGAAAACAAAAATGAATAGAGGTAATAATCGAGAAAAAGTGTAGTGGGCTTAAGAACATACAATATTAGTTAAGTTTCATATAGATTTTGGTACATTAACAGACCCAGCGAAACTTGAATTTATGTATATAATAATAAATAATTACATTTCTTCCGTTTTTCATTGAAATGTTACAATATGATTGGTTATGAAGTGGTAACATGATTATAAAAGAGATGTTTCACATCCCAATGAAACTCAAATCCGAACTTGCACGTGCCTCCATGACGACGTCAGATGTAAACAATCAATGGCGTAGTAATTTCCAACTGAGCAAATAATCTAACACAAATAAAATTCACAACGAAAAATTCAACTAGCGCTTCATGTTGAAAATGTGCTTCGATCAACGCTTTCATACCCCAGTGAAACTTCAAAAGAATGCATTCAATTCTTAAATAATAAAAATAATGGATTCTGGGTCCACATGAATATTAGAAAAAACATTTTTCTAGTATTCGTGTGGACCCAGGATCCACAAATAGAGACTCTACATCGTTACTAGCCCTGAAAATACGTACCCCCGTGGCAAACACGGGGAAATTAAGGTCCATCGGTCAAATGCCCATGGGCATAATGGCCCAGGGAGAAGCAGACCGAAGGCATAAACCGGTCCTATCTCGTCTCTCAAGCATTGGAAGCATTGAAAATCAATGCTCCCACTGAAGCCAGCAACGTCTTGGAGGGTCAAGTTTTCACAGGAGTAGTGGAACCAGGAACTGCAGCTGTCACATCGGATTACTTCTGTCGTACAGTTCTGACGACAGGCACCACATGGGTAGAACACTGACCTTTTGGTATAGGCCACTAGCGTTTATGTATTTAAATGTTAAATTGTTATAATCACATTTTTAAGGACCAAAACATTATTTTTGCAAGGTCTGCAATATATCCTTTATTTCCTTATAAATATTTACTTTTTTCCGCTCACTCAATTTTGATCGTTTCTGGAAATAGTCATGCAATTATAAAGGAAAATCTGAAATGTCATAAATGTTTTCTTTATGATAGAATAAGATCATAAATGAATAAATAAAAGATATTCTGATAAATACCAATTACAAAATTCCGGAAAATAAATATGTCCGATTCCGATTGGGTTTTACATTACCGCGACCTTTTTGTAAGTAAGAACACCGAATTAATGAATAAAATGGGAAATAAACTAATAAAAACCCCATCTTAAATAATTATTTTAATACATTATGTGTATATTTTAGTTTATTTTGTGTTTATTTGAGTGTATTTGAGTAAAGAGACGGACCGTATTTCTTATCATATTGATAAAATTTCCGATTCCTGCATATCGTTGCTAAATATCATGTTTGCACGTTTCATAAATTTAGTAACATATCTGTTGAGTTACAAGAGTCTGTGATATTTGTTCCCGTATTTGGTGGTATAAATTGACCACGAAGCTTTAATAATTGTTTCGGCAGAATTCGGCACAGTTAATTCAATAACATATGTGGAGATACACGAGTCTATGCATTCTCTATCCAGAGTTGTCGTTCCTGCTACACTACACAACATCTCTGTCAACTCTCATTTTACAAGATTCTTGTCAAACTTAGAAACAGTAAAAAAAATGTACTTACAATTGTTTGAATTATTGTAAATATCAATAAAGACGAAAATAAATCACTCATTTCAAATCAATTCTCTCTTGTAAACAAATGATTTTACCCCCCACTTGGAGAACTATTTTGCGGAGGTGAAAATTAAAAAGTTAAAAACGATCACAAATAATTTTTAAGAGAGAATTGATTTGAAATGAGTGATTTATTTTCGTCTTTATTGATATTTACAATAATTAAAACAATTGTAAATACATTTTTTTTTTACTGTTTCTAAGTTTTACAAGAATCTTGTAAAATGGGCTTTGACAGAGATTTTGTGTAGCGTAGCAGGAACGGCAACTCTAGATAGAGAATGGAGTCTATGATGATTGTTGCTAGTTTGTCAGTGACTTCCGGAAGGTTATCTCTGGTTTCCTCCACCAATAAAGCTGACCGCCACGATATAACTGAAATATTGTTGAAAGTGGAGTTAAACACCATAACCCCCTAACCCTCTTTTTGTTTAATGGTCCTTACGGTCTTAGCTCTGAGATGACATCCGATACATGAGGGGGAGGACAGGGGGGTAGTCTTCTCCTTTCTCCCACCCCTCTTCTCCTTTCTCCCACCGGAAAAATAAATCTCCCTATGAAAAAAGGTTAAAAAACAATTTTTGTTCATTTTTGATAAAAATCGTAAACGTTGAACGCTAAATTTATAAATAACGAAGTCGAAACGTGAAGTCAAAATCCACATTTCATCTATCGGAACATCGTCGGTAACCCACGGTTGTATTCCGATACGTTCCTCTCTCTCCATCACCCGTGTGTCAAATCGCTTGTAAACATTCGTACTCATGAATATTCAAATTTTCGAATTAACCAATCAAAGTCACGTTTATGAAAGTGAAACTCTTTGGTATCGGAGTTAAAAAATCGTTCTGTCAGTAATGGATGCGCCCATGAAAATGTGTGGATGTTCAAAAGTGTATGAATTATTCATGAGTACGAATGTTTACAAGCGATTTGACCCACGGGTGATGGAGAGAGAGGAACGTATCGGAATCAACCGAGGTTACCGACGATGCTATCGGAAAGTCTTGTTGATTATTGATCATTAATGTTATCAGTTTCATCTGTATCGTGAATTATGTTTATGTATTCGATTAAATGATAATGTTTCATTACCTTTCTGTCATTTTAGATCATTTTTTGAAAAAAAAATCTATTTTTTTGTTTCCTCATTTTCTCCTTTGATCTCCTTTCTCCCACCCTTTTTCTCCTTTCTCCCACCCTTTCTCTCCTTTCTCCCACCCCCTTTCTCCTTTCACCCACCCCCTTTCTCCCTGTCTCCCTTCCCTCTGTCATTCCCCTCATGATTTGTAGTTTGATTTGAATATTGGGAAGGGGTGAAACATGTTTTAACTCATAACTCGAGAACAGCTGAAGCTATCTTAAATATTGTTCAAAACTGATTATTGAAGCCGGGAGTGGACAGGAAAAGGGCAAGCCTCCAAAACTGACAATAAAAAAAACAAACAAACAAACAAAAAAAACAAACAAACAAAAAAACAAACAAACAAACAAAACATAAAACAAAACAAAGCAAAAACAACTTCTTGAACAAATACATAGGAGATGAGAGAGCCAGTACAAAGAGGGGTAACTCCATTTATTATCTGTTTCTCTGTATACTGTCTGTATGAGTACGTTCACAACGTTGTACTATCCCTACTGGGCTTTTACAACGGGTAGAGAGAGCGCTGGTTTAGTCGCGCTGACAGCTAAAAATTGCTGTCTTGAAGTCTTCAGTTGTTTTAGACTGCACTGTGTTGTCTTCTATGTTGTTCCAATTTATAGTCGTTCTAACAAAGAAAGAATTTATACTGTTCTGACTTGGCTTCTGGTACTTTTACACTTTTGCTGTTGATTCATGATTGTCTAGTTACAATATTTGTAGAGATGCAGTTGTCGAACTTCTTTGGTCTAATCTGTCTTTTTCCCTTCGTTCCTTGTTATAAAGTCAGAGGAAGGCATTGCTTGTATCTGCCCCTGGCCTCTGCCACCTTGTAGAAAAATATGAGACGTTTTTGTTTCCGTCTTACCCCCTCCAAGAGGGTGTGCCGGGGGTAGAATAGGCACCAGGTTTCTCCGTCCTAGAGACACTAGTCCTCTAAAAAGGGTCAACCCCGGGGTATAGAAATGGGACCGAGAGCTTCTTCGGCTTGAAGGGGCGTCCGTCGGTTGTCCGGCGTGATGTATAAATTGACAACCAACCCGTCCTTCGGATGAGACGCAAATAAAACCGAGGTATCGTGTTGAGAGATTGCCACCCTCTTCGCACGTTAAAGAACACAGTGTAACAGCTCATTATGAGCATTATGCTCATGATGAGTGGTCCATAGGAGACCTGTTGCACTGGCAAAATTATCTGTCTTTACCCATCACATTTCCTTGTTTCGAGTCAAGTGGCGTTTAAATTATTCTCGTTCTGAATATAGCTGAAAAATTTCTCACTGGACGTTAAACATTAATCAATTAATCAATGTTTCCGTCTTTCTTCCAGTGTGGTAAGGTTTAGTTCTTTTAGCATTTTGGCTATACATCCTTCTTCTCTTGATCTATAATCTTTATTAATAAATCTAGCTCCTCTTCTTTGAATTTTTTCTAATTTCTCAATGTCGTTTTTCTGGTAAGGGTCCCATATTGTGGCTCGATCCATATTCTAAAACAGATCTAACTAATGAGATGTAGGCGTTTTTCCTGCATTCCTTCGGACAACGTTGTAAATTTCGTCTGAGGAAACCGATGGTTGAGTTGGCCTTCTTTGTGAAGTTCGATATGTGTGTACCCCATTCAAGAGGTCTTCTGATATTTGGAGTCCAAGATATGGATTTGAGTCTACTTGTTCTAATGTGTGCCCTTCAAGTTGATAGAATTTGTAGGCATTTTTCTTTATTGACATGATATAACATTTTTTTGCATTGAATTTCATGCCCCAGTTTGCGGCCCATTTTCCCAGATTTTCAAGGTCTTTTTGTAGTTTGTTGTGGTCGTTTTGGCTGTTGATTTCACGGTACAACAAGCAGTCATCTGCGAAGAGTCTTACTGATGATTTGACTGCGTCTGGTAGGTCGTTTATGTGGCAGATAAATAGTATGTGACCGAGTACTGTCCCTTGTGTGGTACTCCTGAGTCTACTGTGACTTGTTGGGATGATTCTCCTTCTAATGTTACCCTCATTTTCTTTTTCGTCAGAAAGTTTGTAAGCCATCTGTGTACTGGTCATCTAATTCCATATTGGTCTAATTTATGTAGCAGTTTGTTGTGGGGTCCAGTGTCGAAGGCTTTCGAGAAGTCTAATATTGCCATGTCAATTTGTTTGCCTTTGTCGTAAGATTTTAGTAGATCGTTTATTGTTATTAGTAATTGTGTTTCGTAGTAGCCTGATCTGAAGCCATGATTTAGTGTTGTTCGTACCTTGTTCTTCTCTAGGTGTCTCAGCATGTGTCTACAGATGATGGTCTAATAGTTTGCGGCATGGTACTGATGTTAGAGATACTGGCCGATAGTTTTCTGCTGCATGTTTGTCCCATTATATGCAAGAAATGTTTGCATTGAGCCAGTCTTGTGGTATTTCTCCTGTGTCTATTGAATGTTGGCACATGGTTGTGAATATAGGTGCTAGTTCTTCTGTGCATTCTTTGAGGACTCTGTTTGGTATATTGTCAGTCCCCGATGCTTTTGAAGGGTTTACCTTCTTGAGTAGATTTGCGACTCCCTTTTCTCTGATTGTAATTGTTGGAGTCGAGTTTCTTACGTGCTTTGTAGTGTTTGGCATATTGACTGATCAATGTAGTCTTTGCATTGAATTTCATGCCCCAGTTTTCGGCCCATTTTTCCAGATTTTCAAGGTCTTTTTGTAGTTTGTTGTGGTCGTTTTGGCTGTTGATTTCACGGTACAACAAGCAGTCATCTCCGAAGAGTCTTACTGATGATTTGACTGCGTCTGGTAGGTCGTTTATGTGGCAGATAAATAGTATGGGACCGAGTACTGTCCCTTGTGTACGTGGAACTCCTGAGACTACTGTGACTTGTTGGGATGATGTCCTTCTAATGAGTAATGTTACCCTCTTTTTCTTTTTCGTCAGAAAGTTTGTAAGCCATCTGTGTACTGGTCCTCTGATTCCATATTGGTCTAATTTATGTAGCAGTTTGTTGTGGGGGTACAGTGTCGAAGGCTTTCGAGAAGTCTAATATTGCCATGCTGATTGGAACTGTCTTATCAATATTTCGGCTTTCTCTTTGCTGTTGGTGACCAGTTGAACTCCTTGTTTTAGTGGTGATACCCCTATGTTGTCCTGTTTCTTGAATTTGATGTACTTCCAGAAGGGTTTTGTACTTTGGAGTCCTTCATTGATTGTTGAGTTGATGTAATCCCACTCTGCTTTCCTCGTTTGTTTTTTACATTCTTTTTGACAGTGCCTATAGTTGTTCCATTTTTTTAGTTTTCTTTGCTTGGTTGAAAAGTCGTTGTTTTCTTTTTATCATCTTTCTTATTTTGTGATTTATCCATGGTAGGTTGTTATTCGATTTGACAATTTTTGATGGTAGGCTATTAACTATGTCTTATTTGGAAAATTTTGTCCAGAAACACACTAAATACTGCATTAAAATCTAAATCTTCATTACTCATGATCCAAAGATGTTCTAAATTAATGTTTCTCAATGTTAATAAATGGGGGCCATTTTGATCAATGTGAGGGCGATTTTGCAGTGGGGCGATTTTACATGCATTCAGAAGAACAATAACTCTTGGCACATATTTAACAGGAAGATCAATATACTAAATAGTTTTAATATTGATAAAGATATAAGTGAGTTGTCTAATCTCAAATCAGAATTAAAAAAAACAATATGAAGAATTTTGGAAAATAAACATAAAGAGAAGCTCTAAATTAGACACTTATTCATCCTTTAAAATCTCTTTTTGTGCAGAATCCTACATATTTACAATAAAAAATGAAAATAAAAGAAAAAGCCTAACAAGACTGAGAATAAGTGCACATACCCTAGAAATAGAAAGAGGGAGATATAAGAAACTTAAAAGAGAAGAACGGCTATGCAAATCCTGCCTTACAATAGAAGATGAACCACATTTTCTCCTAGATTGCAACTTGTATAAAATAAATAATGATAAAATTAGATTATTCATGGAAAGGAGGTCCCAAATTTTAACTTTTTGGACATTAAACAAAAATTTGTATTTTTGATGATAAATGAAGATATTAATATTATATCTTTCATAAGCGATATAATATATGAAAACTTTCAAATGCGAGAAAAGATGGTTTGAAATGTGGAGTCTCCCGTTGTTCTCAGATGCACATTGTTTGCACTGATTTATATATATGTATATATGCATTATGTTTCTTTTATTTACAAAGCTCGGTGGGAACATTCCAACACTGTACAAATCGGAGTGAAGCGCCTGCGCCGGGTGCCGCACGAACTAAATTTGTCCTCAGAATTTTTTTTCTGAAATACCTGTTTAAAGGCATCATTTTCATAAACTTTTGGTTGGAAACATTTAATAACTAGCTATTGTCAACACTACAACACAAAAGAGTGAACTATTTTTCAAAATAAGAGTTATGAACAGTTGTATAAATTTTCACAGCTGATACTCCCTACAAATACCACTTCTTCTTCTTCTTCTTCCAGGAAAGGAGCCGGGTTCTATCAGAACGTAGGTGGCTCCGTGAGAACTATTCGCATGTGCGGACAACACAGTCAGCTCTCAAAAAATAAAATAAAATATACAGTTAAAACTATGTACATGGGGTCGTTGTTCAGTTGTTTTCAGAGCGTGCCTTCAGGGCAGCTCTGAATCCCTCGACAGTGGTGGCTGATGTTGTCTGCGTTGGTAGCTGGTTCCAATCCCTGATTGTCCTCGGGAAGAATGATTGTCCATAACTGTCGTGTTTTGTCCTTTCCTGAAAGAAGCGATCTTTACCTCTGGTCCGGTTGTCGTTTGGAATGAGGTACTGGTCTTTATCAATATCGACTTCTCCATGTTGGATCTTAAATAACATGCCCAGCCTGTTGTTCTGGCGTCTGTCTGCGAGATTCTCCCATTCTAAAGATTTAACCATTTTCGTGACACAACCTGGTGTTCTATCTGAGTAGTTGTTGTGCACGAATCTCGCAGCTCTTTTTTGG
>MJUT01011703.1:0-13694 GCA_002080005.1 Gigantidas platifrons
GATAAACCTTTACAGGGGTCATCGTAGTCGTGATACTGATAATCTTTTACAGGGGCCATCGTAATCGTGATACTGATAAACCTTTAGAGGGGTCATCGTAGACGTGATATTGGTGAACCTTTACAGAGGCCATCGTAGTTATGATACTGATAAACATTTACAGAGGCCATCATAGTCATGATACTGATAAACCTTTACAGCTGTCATCGTAGTCGTGATACTGATAAACCTTTAGAGAGGCCATCGTAGTCGTGATACTGATAAACTTTTACAGAGGCCATCATAGTAGTGATACTGATAAACCTTTACAGGGGTCATCGTAGTCGTGATACTGATAAACCCAGCAATTTTGAAGAAAATCTGATTACCCATCTTGGAGTTATTGCCCTTTTTTTTTTATCAAATTTTCAAAATTGTAATACTTTTCGCTCTTTATTTCAAAAACTGTAAGAGATAGATAATAAGTTGAAACTGCAAAAATGTGCGGCATGTCAAGATCTACCTACCCTGCATTTTGAAGGAAAACTGATCATCCATCTTGGATTTATTGCCATTCTATCATCAAATTTTCAAAATGTTTAAACTTTTCATTCTGTATTTCAAGACAGGGGCCATCATAGTCGTGATACTGATAAACCTTTACAGAGGCCATCGTAGTCGTGATACTGATAAACCTTTACAGAGGCCATCATACATGTAGTCGTGATACTGATAAACCTTTACAGGGGCCATCATAGTCGTGATACTGATAAATCTTTACAGGGGCCATCGTAGTCGTGATACTGATAAACCTTTACAGAGGCCATCATAGTTCTGATACTGATAAACCTTTACAGAGGCCATCATAGTCGTGATTCTGATAAACCTTTACAGAGGCCATCATAGTAATATTACTGATAAACATTTACAGAGGCCATCATAGTCATGATACTGATAAACCTTTACAGGGGCCATCGTAGTCGTGATACTGATAAACCTTTACAGGGGCCATCATAGTCATGATACTGATAAACCTTTACAAGGGCCATCATAGTCATGATACTGATAAACCTTTACAGGGGCCATCGTAGTCATTATACTGATAAACCTTTACAAGGGCCATCGTAGTCATGATACTGATAAACCTTTACAGAGGTCATCGTAATCGTGATACTGATAAACCTTTACAGAGGCCATCATAGTCATGATACTGATAAACCTTTACAGTGACCATCGTAGTCGTGATACTGATAAACCTTTACAGAGGTCATCGTAGTCGTGATACTGATAAACCTTTACAAGGGCCATCGTAGTCGTGATACTGATAAACCTTTACAGGGGCCATCATAATCATGATACTAATAAACCTTTACAGGTGCCATCATAGTCGTGATACTAATAAACCTTTACAGGGGTCATCGTAGTCGTGATACTGCGAAACCTTTACAGAGTCCATCGTAGTCTTGATACTAATAAATATTTACAAGGGCCATCGTAGTCGTGATACTGATAAACCTTTATAGAGGCCATCGTAGTCGTGATACTAATAAATCTTTACAGAGGTCATCGTAGTCGTGATACTGATAAACCTATACAGAGGCCATCGTAGTCGTGATACTGATAAACCTTTACAGGGGTCATCGCAGTCGTGATACTGATAAATCTTTACAGAGGCCATCGTAGTCATGATACTGATAAACCTTTACAGGGGTCATCGTAGTCATGATACTGATAAACCTTTACAGATGCCATCATAGTCATGATACTGATAAACCTTTACAGGGGTCATCGTAGTCGTGATACTGATAAACCTTTACAGAGGCCATCGTAGTCGTGATACTAATAAACCTTTACAAGGGCCATCGTAGTAGTGATACTAATAAATCTTTACAGAGATCATCGTAGTCGTGATACTAATAAACCTTTACAGAGGCCATCATAGACCTGATACTGATAAACCTTTACAGGGGACATCGTAGACGTGATACTGATAAACCTTTACAGAGGCCATCGTAGTCGTGATACTAATAAACATTTACAGGGGCCATCATAGTCATGATACTAATAAACCTTTACAGGTGTCATCATAGTCGTGATATTGCTAAACCTTTACAGAGGCCATCGTAGGCGTGATACTGATAAACCTTTACAGAGGCCATCGTAGTCTTGATACTAATAAACCTTTACAAGGGCCATCGTAGTCGTGATACTAATAAATCTTTACAGAGGTCATCGTAGTCGTGATACTAATAAACCTTTACAGGGGTCATCGTAGTCATGATACTGATAAACCTTTACATGGGTCATTATAGTCGTGATACTAATAAACCTTTACAGGAGTCATCGTAGTCGTGATACTGCTAAACCTTTACAGAGGCCATCGTAGTCGTGATACTAATAAACCTTTACAAGGGCCATCGTAGTCGTGATACTAATAAACCTTTACAGAGGCCATCGTAGTCGTGATACTGATAAACCTTTACAGAGGCCATCGTAGTCGTGATACTAATAAATCTTTACAGAGGTCATCGTAGTCGTGATACTAATAAACCTTTACAGAGGCCATCATAGTCATGATACTGATAAACCTTTACAGAGGTCATCGTAGTCATGATGCTGATAAACCTTTACATGGGTCATTATAGTCGTGATACTAATAAACCTTTACAGAGGCCATCGTAGTCGTGATACTGATAAACCTTTACAGAGGCCATCGTAGTCGTGATACTAATAAACCTTTACAAGGGCCATCGTAGTCGTGATACTAATAAATCTTTACAGAGGTCATCGTAGTCGTGATACTAATAAACCTTTTCAGAGGCCATCATAGTCATGATACTGATAAACCTTTACAGAGGTCATCGTAGTCATGATACTGATAAACCTTTACATGGGTCATCATAGTCATGATACTGATAAACCTTTACAGAGGTCATCGTAGTCATGATACTGATAAAACTTTACAAGGGTCATCGTAGTCATGATACTGATAAACCTTTACATGGGTCATTATAGTCGTGATACTAATAAACCTTTACAGGGGTCATCGTAGTCGTGATACTGCTAAACCTTTACAGAGGCCATCGTAGTCGTGATACTAATAAACCTTTACAAGGGCCATCGTAGTCGTGATACTGATAAACCTTTACAGGGGCCATCGTAGTCGTGATACTGACAAACCTTTACAAGGGCCATCGTAGTCGTGATACTGATAAACCTTTACAAGGGCCATCGTAGTCGTGATACTGATAAACCATTACAAGGGCCATCGTAGTCGTGATACTGATAAACATTTACAGGGGGCATCATAGTCATGATACTTATAAACCTTAACAGAGGGTATCGTAGTCGTGATACTGATAAACCTTTACAGAGGCCATCGTAGTCGTGATGCTGATAAACCTTTACAGAGGCCATCATAGTCGTGATACTGATAAACCTTTACAGGGGTCATCGTAGTCGTGATACTAATAAACCTTTACAAGGGCCATCGTAGTAGTGATACTAATAAATCTTTACAAGGGCCATCGTAGTCGTGATACTGATAAACCATTACAAGGGCCATCGTAGTCGTGATACTGATAAACATTTACAGGGGGCATCATAGTCATGATACTGATAAACAATTACAGAGGCCATCGTAGTCGTGATACTAATAAACCTTTACAAGGGCCATCGTAGTAGTGATACTGATAAACCTTTACAGGGGTCATCGTAGTCGTGATACTGATAAACCTTTACAGAGGCCATCGTAGTCGTGATACTAATAAACCTTTACAAGGGCCATCGTAGTAGTGATACTAATAAATCTTTACAGAGGTCATCGTAGTCGTGATACTAATAAACATTTACAGGGGCCATCATAGTCATGATACTAATAAACCTTTACAGGTGTCATCATAGTCGTGATATTGCTAAATCTTTACAGAGGCCATCGTAGTCGTGATACTGATAAACCTTTGCAGAGGCCATCGTAGTCGTGATACTAATAAACCTTTACAAGGGCCATCGTAGTCGTGATACTAATAAATCTTTACAGAGGTCATCGTAGTCGTGATACTAATAAACCTTTATAGGGGTCTTCGTAGTCATGATACTGATAAACCTTTACATGGGTCATTATAGTCGTGATACTAATAAACCTTTACAGGGGTCATCGTAGTCGTGATACTGCTAAACCTTTAGAGAGGCCATCGTAGTCATGATACTAATAAACCTTTACAAGGGCCATTGTAGTCGTGATACTAATAAACATTTACAGAGGCCATCGTAGTCGTGATACTGATAAACCTTTACAGAGGCCATCGTAGTCGTGATACTAATAAACCTTTACAAGGGCCATCGTAGTCGTGATACTAATAAATCTTTACAGAGGCCATCGTAGTCGTGATACTAATAAACCTTTACAGGGGTCATTATAGTCGTGATACTAATAAACCTTTACAGGGGTCATCGTAGTCGTAATACTGATAAACCATTACAAGGGCCATCGTAGTCGTGATACTGATAAACATTTACAGGGGGCATCATAGTCATGATACTTATAATCCTTAACAGAGGGTATCGTAGTCGTGATACTGATAAACCTTTACAGAGGCCATCATAGTCGTGATACTGATAAACCTTAACAGAGGCCATCGTAGTCGTAATACTGATAAACCTTTACAGAGGTCATCGTAGTCGTGATACTGATAAACCTTTACAGGGGTCATCGTAGTTATGATACTGATAAACCTTTACATGGGTCATTATAGTCGTGATACTGATAAACCTTAACAGAGGCCATCGTAGTCGTGATACTGATAAACCTTTACAGAGGCTATCGTAGTCGTGATACTAATAAACCTTTACAGGGCCATCCTTGTCGTGATACTGATAAACCTTTACAGAGGTCATCGTAGTCGTGATACTGATAAACCTTTACAGGGGTCATCATGGTCGTGATACTGATAAACCTTTACAGGGGCCATCGTAACCGTGATACTGATAAACCTTTACAGGTCCATCCTAGTCGTGATACTGATAAACCTTTACAGGGGTCATCACAGTCGTGATACTGATAAACCTTTACAGGGGTCATCGTAGTCGTGATACTGATAAACCTTTACAGAGGCCATCGTAGTCATGATACTGATAAACCTTTACAGGGGCCATCGTAGTCGTGATACTAATAAATATTTACAAGGGCCATCGTAGTCGTGATACTAATAAACCTTTACAGGGGTCATGATAGTCATGATACTGATAAACCTTTACAGAGGCCATCGTAGTCGTGAAAATGATAAACCTTTACAGGGGCCAACATAGTCATGATACTGATAAACCTTTACAGAGGCCGTCGTAGTCGTGATACTGATAAACCGTTACAGAGGTCATCGTAGTCGTGATACTAATAAACCTTTACAGGGGCCATCATAGTCATCATACTGATAAACCTTTACAGAGGCCATCGTAGTCGTGATTCTGATAAACTTTTATAGGGGTCATCCTAGTCGTGATACTGATAAACCTTTACAGGGGTCATCGTAGTCGTGATATTGATAAATGCTTACAGAGGTCATCGTAGTCGTGATACTAATAAACCTTTCCAGAGGCCATCATAGTCGTGATACTGATAAACCTTTACAGGGGACATCGTAGTCGTGATACTGATAAACCTTTACAGGGGCCATCGTAGTCGTGATACTGATAAACCTTTACAGAGGCCTTCGTAGTCGTGATACTAATAAACATTTACAGGGGCCATCATAGTCATGATACTAATAAACCTTTACAGGGGTCGTCATAGTCGTGATACTGCTAAACCTTTACAGGTGCCATCGTAGTCGTGATACTGCTAAACCTTTACAGAGGCCATCTTAGTCGTGATACTGATAAACCTTTACAGAGGCCATCGTAGTCGTCATACTGATAAACCTTTACAGGGGTCATCGTAGTCGTGATACTGATAAACCTTTACAGGTGTCATCGTAGTCGTGATACTGATAAACCTTTACAGAGGCCATCATATGCATGATACTGATAAACCTTTACATGGGTCATCATAGTCGTGATACTGATAAACCTTTACAGAGGCCATCGTAGTCGTGATACTAATAAACCTTTACAAGGGACATCGTATTCGTGATACTGATAAACCTTTACAGAGGCAATCGTAGTCGTGATACTAATAAACCTTTACAGGGGCCATCATAGTCATGATACTAATAAACCTTTACGGGGGTCATCATAGTCGTGATACTGATAAACCTTTACAAGGGCCATCGTAGTCGTGATACTGATAAACCTTTACAGGGGCCATCGTAGTCGTGATACTAATAAATCTTTACAGGGGCCATCGTAGTCGTGATACTAATAAACCTTTACAGGGGCCATCGTAGTCGTGATACTGATAAACCTTTACAAGGGCCATCGTAGTCGTGATACTGATAAACCTTTACAGAGGCCATCATAGTCGTGATATTAATAAACCTTTACAGGGGCCATCATAGTCGTTATACTGATAAACCTTTACAGGGGTCATCGTAGTCGTGATACTGATAAACCTTTACAGGGGTCATCATAATCGTGATACTGATAAACCTTTACAGGGGTTATCATAGTCGTGATACTAATAAACCTTTACAGGGGCCATCTTAGTCGTGATACTGATAAACCTTTACAGGGGCCATCATAGTCGTGATACTGATAAACCTTTTGAGGGGTCATCATAGTCGCGATACTAATACACCTTTACAGGGGTCATCGTAGTCGTGATACTGATCGTATGGTAGTTGAATTTACAAATAACTTTGCCATCAATGCCTATTACTACTAAGGCTGTGCGTTCGAATTCCGCTTAAGCGAGATGTACCGGATACAACTTTATGTTATAAACTTTGTCAATGACTTGCGGTAGGTCGGTGGTTTTCTCCGGTACTCCAGTTTACTCCACCAATAAAACCACCGCGATATGGATGAAATATTTAGTACTTTAATTATAACTGAAATTACTATTTGAAATTTTATTATTTATCTTGTTTAATCCGAATTCATTAAAGTATATTTTATGTTTTTAATTCCTCAAATTCTAGGAACGCGATAAACAAACAAATTAGTGACATTGTTTGAATTTAGTATTTGTTACGAAAACAAGATATATCAAATATGTTCTGCCCACTTGCAATTGCTAGATATAGTGACTCCTAAATGTTTATGATTGTCTAACTGATTTAAGTTTTCAGAATTAAATGTTATATTTATGTTTTGCCGAGATTTAGCGAGTCTTCCCATCCGATTCGTGCCGAGCCACATCAATTCACCGTTAATATACCAATATTGTATTTATCCTGCAATAAAAATGTTGTTTAATTTAATAATAAAAAAGATAATGGAAACACCACTGATACCCCAATAACAGTTCCGGTAAGGGTGTGGTTTAATAGCTTTATTAGGCTAATGTGAAAAGTGTTATTATGACAAGGTGTGGCTTAATAGCTTTATTAGATTAATGTGAAGTGTTATTATGACCCTGTCAGAATAAAGCAACTATTTATTTCATCCCATTGATTATGACAACAAATAACCCAATTGCATGATAAATATATTTATTGGTGGAGGAAACCGTAGTACACAGAGAGAACCACAGAACAGTTGCAAGTCACTGACAAATTTCATCACATAATGTTGTATTGAGTACACCTCGCCTGAGCTGAATTCATATTCACAACTTCATCTGAACTCAATGTATTATTCGTCTTTTCAGGTAAATGGAACCTACCAATGAGGACAACTGGAAATATTTTTTGTCGAGTATTGAGAATTTGCCCAAAAACGTTTCAACACACAAAAAAATACGACTAAAAGTAAAATCAAGTGCCTAGCAGGAGAATTCGCTTCAAGAGAAAGGCGGCACCGTTAGGTTTACAGGAAAAGAAGATGTTTTAAATCGCTACAAACACTTAGATGTTAGTAAAAATCAAACATAGATGCCCATTACCAAAAGAAAGTTTTCGCTAGTAAAAGCTCAAACATGGCCAAAATCTAAAGATGAAAACGTAGACAATATTGATGAACCAACAAGAACACGGGCTCGCCGTCAACTCTTACCAGCGACTTCTGACAGTACCAAGATTCACCATGTTGATGCTATTATCCCAGAAGTGCCTCACACCGATAGAAGCGAAAATGTGAAAGAAACGTCTGCCCAAAGCGCTGATGATATTATCCCAGAAGTGCCTCAGACCGATACAAAAAAACATGTGAAAGAAATGTCTGCCCAAAGCGCTGATACTATTATCCCGGAAGTGCCACAGACCGATACAAACGAACATGTGAAAGAAACGTCTGCCCAAAGCCCTGATGCTATTATCCCGGAAGTGCCTCAGACCGATACAAACGGACATGTGAAAGAAACCTCTGCCCAAAGCGCTGATGATATTATCCCGGAAGTGCCTCATACTGATAAAAGCGAACATGTGAAAGAAACGTCTTCCCTAAGCGCTATTGCTATTATCCCGGAAGTGCCTCAGACCGATACAAACGAACATGTGAAAGAAACGTCTTCCCTAAGCGCTATTGCTATTATCCCGGAAGTGCCTCAGACCGATACAAACGAACATGTGAAAGAACCGTCTGTCCAAAACGCTGATCCGAGCATAGTTTCAAGTTTGCATGGGTGCTCTGACTTCTAGAGTGAAGCAGTTGTGACAAATTATGTCTCGTTGGAAAGATAAATCAATATGCTAGCGATTGACAACTAAGATTGTTTGAATGTGTGATTTTTTAATATTTTTTTCAAGCCTGAAACAGAACTGGTAGTGGCTTGGCTACATTGGTCGCTGCATCCCTTGTTAGTATATATGGCATATAGGCCGCGTGACCTCTATGAAACCGATGCAAGCCCCTGTGTTCAGTACAAAGGAAAAATGTTAGTTTATTTCTTATTTATTTAGCTTAATGAAATATTTTCATATTTAAAGAGGGGCCGTGATTGTATGGTAGTTGTATTTACAACTACCTATGCAACCAGTGTCTATCACCACTGATGTGAGTTTGAATCTCGATCAGGGCGAAGTGTACAACATTATGTTCTTCCACCAATAAAACTGACCGCCACGATCTTACTGAAATATTGTTGAAAGTGGCGCTGAACATCATCGAACAAACAAGCAATCCATAAAACGACCACAATGTATATAGGTTATTTTACACTGCATTATTGAGTACTACCTGTATAATGCAGTGCCAAGACACGTGTTATATACATAATCAAGTTAAAATCAGTACATCTGTTAAACTTTGTGAAAATATTTATTTCGTTCAAAGGTACATAACTCTAGAAAACTTTAATTTTTATATTTTGTTTTTTTTTTTACATGCAAAGCATTTTCTAAAATCTGTGTGGAAATAAATTATCTGACTTTGGGAATTTTATACCCAACAAAATGCTACCATCATGCTTTAAATCCTCATATCCGCCACACCTCGAAAAATATGACAAACATATATGTCATCACCCTCGAAATGGGAACACACCATATATGTACATACAATTCATTTCGTTATGGTCTTCAAATGAATATTCATAAGTAATCATGTGATATAATTTCACACATATTGATTTGAATTATCGATTTCACTATAACCAAGAGAGACAAGTTTATTCGTTATATAGCGAGTATCACTCCTATATATTCTTTAGTTATATATTTGCCATTAGAATAGAATTACTTTACATTGGAACTAACGAAGTGAGGGAGAATATAAATTATCATTAGTTTACATCACGTGTAAAAATAGCATTAATTCTATTCTAACAGTCACGAGGAGTAGGGCGACATATTTTTTTCCGGGTTCAGTAGAAAGGAGAACAGGTTTGTTTATTTCTTATTTATTCAGCTTAATGGAATATTTTCCATATTTAAAGAGGGGCCGTGATCGTATGGTAGTTGTATGTACAACTACCTATGTAATCAGTGTCTATCACCACTGATGTGAGTTTGAATCTCGAACAGGGAGAGATGTACAACATTATCTGATAAAGTTTGTCAGTGACTTGCGACATGTCCGTGGTTTCATCTGGGTCCTCCGGTTTCCTATACCAATAAAACTGACCGCCACGATATAACTGAAATATTGTTGAATGTGGCTTTAAGGATCATAACCCTAACCGTTAGGCATAGGCAACCTCGGCAGATTTTGACTATTCTGTTTATGAGCATTGGTTTTCTTTTAAAAATATTTGACTTCTCGATCTTTCGATTTTGATCGTACCTCATGAAGGTTATTCCAGAAACGTGTCGTGTGCACTGAATTATTTATCTACATATTTATTCTAGACGTTTCCATAAAGTTATCTGTAAACTTTTATCTCTTAATTTAAAATATTAAATGATATTTATGCAGTAAAACAATTTTCTTAAAATCTGAATTTTAAAATTTTGAATTATATATTTATTTATAAATTTAGAACTATCATAATTTTGGAGAGTATATTTTTTAATTGCTCACCCTAGACAAGCTAATTAATCATAAGATCAGCCATTTTCATATTAATGTGATTTGGGATAATATTTTGTTTACAGTAATTAATGAATAATGATCACTACTTTAACAGAGTTGACCAAACTAATAAAGGGTTTCTATGGGAACCCTGTACGAGTCCCAATCATTACCGAAGTTACAACGATGTCCTGATTTATTTTCATAAAGTTTGATATTAAAATATATGAGCTCATAATGTCCTGATTTATATTCATAAAGTTTGATATTAATATATATATATGTGCTGATATACTGATTAATTTTGTTATTTAAAAAAAAAATGATTTTAGATATTTACTTCCAACTTAGTTTATTCACTCAATACTCACACAAAAACAAGAAAACTTCTACATTAAAAGTAAAGAAAAGTTTATTTTATTTAATGTTTGCACACAGTTAATTGTGGACTTGGAGTGTAATGATATCTCCCCCGATTTTACATAAATTAAACATGACTAGTCATGTTTATATATCAATTAACCTATTGAACCTATGCCAACATATTTTCTTACCTTTTTATACCTATTTTTCAACGGTTGCCATAGGATGAAACAAACAAACAATCAAATCAATATTTACAGATAAATTTCTGGAAACGTCTAGAATAAATATGTAGATCAATAATTCAGTGATCAAACAAACAAATCAATATTTACAGGTAAATTTCTGGAAACGTCTAGAATAAATATGTAGATTTTAATTCAGTGCACACGACACGTTTCTGGAATAACCTTCATCAGGTACGATCAGAATCAAAAGATTGGTTAGCCAAATAACTTAAAATAAAAACCGATGCGCACAAACAGGATAGTCAAAATCTGCCGAGGTTGCCTGAGCCTAAGGGTTAGGGTTATGATGCTTAACGTCACATTCAACAATATTTCAGTTATATCGTGGAGGTCAGTTCTATCGGTGGAGGAAATCGGAGGACCCGGATAAAACTACTACCTTGTCAAAGGGAGCTTGACCTTAGTATTAATAATAATAACATTATTTAGGAACTGGAAAAGACGGGTTGCGATAAGGCCGTTTTTCGGCCCAACGTGGAATTAAATAAAATATGCCCAAATATTAAGGCATATACCTCTACTCACAGGTGCTTGCGGACAGGACACAACATCCCCCCTTTTTACACCCTATCCCCCTTTTTAATATTTTTTTCCAATTCCATGGCTTAGAAATATGTAACACAACAATAATATGCCGTGTTCTGATTGTATCAGTCTATTGATATGTATATAGAGAGAACATATCAGTCGACTTATGCAATCAGAAAACGGCATATTATTGTTGTTTTACATATTTCTAAGCCATGGAATTAAAAAAAAGGGGAATAGGGTGTAATAAGGGAGGATGCTGTGTCCTGTCCACAAGCACCTGTGCCTCTACTTTATTACAATGTATTAAAAAGTTCAAACCATGGATGCGCAGGCCGTGTGGCCTTGTTTCATTTTGCTTGTGTGTACAATACTGTTTACAATGGGTGCAGCAGTACAATGTTTTGGCAATCTGCCAGACAATATAGAAATGTTGTTATACTGTTACATATCGATAATAGGGTTAATATTATATATAAAACATTGATTAGCGCGATAATTTGCATAATGTACAAATTCTATATTAAAGCAATTACGCATTTTACCCACAAAATATACCATTTTTTTCTAATTTTCAATATGCCTTGTACATGGAACCATATAGATTTTGTGCATGACTACTACCTATGATATAATTATTAAGCGTGTTCCGAATGCAAGGCATAGTGAAAATTCAGTCAGAACAATGCCTTTGCTGGACATTTTCCCATAGACGCAATGCTAATCACATAGAGTAGGGGGTCAAAAACCAAGTTTTTTTCTCAATCACAAGCCAGAGTACCAAATTGTTATTATATATTCTGAAGACTAAAATTAATAGGCTTTAGAAATATAATGATGCCGCACAGTTTACTGGAGAAAACAAATTCAGTCTCCTTTTGGGCCAACTTAGCATCTTATCGCAACCCATTAAAACTTGCGGTTTTCTCATTTTTGAATATGCCTTGCACGCAGAACCAGATAAATTTGTAGATATTTTGCTTGTACCCTTCTCATTAAGTACATGACGTATTGTATTAATGTCAAGCTGGTTCCGCGTGCAAGGCATAGTAAAAAATTAAGCTAAAAGGGGTCAGTTGATTACATTTTACCATAGGCCTATATAATGGTAATGCTGACCAATAGTGGTGTAAAAAGTCAACATATTTCTGAGTAGTACATCAATATTATATAAAAACTTTTCGTGTTTCAAAAACTTATAACATCGGCCTTTCGAAAAATAGTAATAAAGATATGGTTCTGTAAAATGTAATTTTACACCCTCTCCTTGGGTCGATTTAGGACCTTATCGCAACCCATCCTTTCCAATTTAAATATATTTAATTAACCATGCCACGAAATTACACCTTAATATAACCTGACTTGATTAATCGATCAAATTGATCATCGATCACTAATCGATCAGTTTTCAAACACTAATCGATTGATCAGTTTGGCTAATCGAACACTTATCGAGTTTGATCGATTAGTGATTGATTATTTTGATTATATTTATTTGATCGATAAGTGATCGATACATGATCAGTTCTGATTTGAACAAATTAATATGAATAGGCTATGGGTATATGTACATCATTAGCCATGCATACAACATATTTCTTCACTCAGAACTGTAGATGTGCAAGATTCACATGAATTTTGGGGTTTTCAGCTGGAAGATTTGCAGCAATTTTTAAAAATCAAACTCAACTTGTACTGTCAATTTATCCAGAAATGATATCAATATATTATCAACTATCATCAGGATTAATTTGTAAATATCATAGTATCACACATGTAAGATTGCCAAAACATATACATCTTTTTAATATATTACAAGAAAAAAATTGAGTCCAACATTTATGATTTATTAGATGAGTTTAAAGAATGTAGTTTGACTGATAAAATTTGATTTTATGTAATTATATAGCAACAGTTACAGGTAGTCACATGTATAATTGTTATCATTCAATTTTTTTAATTTGTTTTTGATCTTCATCTTCAAATTGCAGTTAGATCCTTCTATTTGCACTCAGAAAAAAGTTCCATCTGAAAAAAATAAATAATAGAAAAGCTAAGAATATTACAATCTAGTAATTGAGGGGGGGGGGGGGG
>MJUT01011703.1:14269-30664 GCA_002080005.1 Gigantidas platifrons
ATGTACTATGCCAAAGCAAGGGCAGATAACTTTGGATAAACAAATCACAGGGTCACCTGCCTTGTTGTAATGTGTTTCCCATTTGATAATGAACAGGTATGTCGAGTTTCATTTCACTGCCTATCATAATTATTGAGAAATTGTATTTTTTGAAGAAATTCTAAGTCAAAAGGGGGAATAACTCAAATAAAATGCTGGATGGAGTTGTCTTCTCTTGTCAACAGAATGGAGTCAACACTTTCTACAAGTGTATTGAGTTTCAAGTTAATAGCTTTGATAGTTATTGAGAAATTGTAATTATACTAAAACAATATCCCAAATTTCTATGTACTATGCCAAAGCAAGGGCAGATAACTTTGGATAAACAAATCACAGGGTCACCTGCCTTGTTGTAATGTGTTTCCCATTTGATAATGAACAGGTATGTCGAGTTTCATTTCACTGCCTATCATAATTATTGAGAAATTGTATTTTTTGAAGAAATTCTAAGTCAAAAGGGGGAATAACTCAAATAAAATGCTGGATGGAGTTGTCTTCTCTTGTCAACAGATTTGGGTCAACACTTTCTACAAGTGTATTGAGTTTCAAGTTAATAGCTTTGATAGTTATTGAGAAATTTTAATTTGACTAAAAATAAATATCCCAAATTTCTATGTACTATGTCGAAACAAGGGCAGATAACTCTGGATATGCAAATCACAGGGTCATCTGCCTTATTGTAATTGGTTCCTCTTTTGATAGTGAACAAGTATTCAAAGTTTCAAATGGATATCTTTGATAGTTGTTGAGAAATGGACTCTGACAAAAAACTTAACGGAAAACTTAACCTAAAACATAACCGACCCAGACGCTGATGCCGGAGTGACGACAATATCTCGACTTTTTTTCTTCAAAAAGTCGAGCTAAAAATCAATCAATCTAATCAATAGCCTAGGCTATCATATTCGGGGATATTGCTTGTATTACCGGCAGTGTTAAATCTAAATTGCGCCATTCCCGCAATTTTTGTCTTTCTGGCGCGATTGAAATGGTCAACTGGGCCAAATCGGGCGCATTGCTTTTTTACCTGTTGAGATCGTCCCGGTAATAAATTCTGAAATCAGTCCCGAAATACGTCCAGTTTTTACAAAGTCTTTATCTGTGTCAGTACAGTAGAGAGTTTTATGTAAACTCGTGCTCATGCGTCCAAGTCACGTTTGAGAATTTGTTTGTCAAGGTAAATTTAAGCATGATGCGTGACAGCTAGCGCTCGTCACTTTCGTCATTGACGATTGATTTTCGAAAGTGACGAGTATTTCCCGTACCCAATTCGTCACTTGAATTTTCAGAAAATCGTAGAAAAATGTTTGTAAAAATCCATTCCTCTTCTTCATTTGCTTATTGAAACTAATTAGTCACTACAATGACAATGTTATTACATGTTACAAGTCAATCAACGGATTATATAATTTTTGCTTTGATTGCGTAATCTTTGAACTCATCTGGCTTGATTTACCTGGACATAGAATTCAATCAACGATAATGTCTTTTTTTAAGTTATGTCATGTACTCAAAATGCCACAGTACATGCATGTATCATATTTAATATGATATTTAAAGCGGACATAATAATTTTGTAATCGTCTTCATTGCACGATACGTCAGAATATCCGCCATATAAATGGACGAACCACTGGTGATTTAAATGGTCAACCCACTTGTATCACATACAATGGTAGTAGTCTTGTAGACTACACACTTATATCAGAAGAGATGGATATTTTGAGGTCCATGATTTTACCTGCCTTACTAATCACCGTTCAATTAGTTGTGGAATTTGTGTTGATACATCTTTCAAGTACTATAATTCGCACAAACTAGACCCTTTACCAGGAACATTTCTTTGGACTCATGATGCAATTACATTGTACACTGAAAATATTCAAAGTCAAATATTTAAAAATAGGATTATTGATTTCATGATTACTGATTTCAGAGAGAGCAATTTGATAACTGATTCATTTAATTCTGTTCTGCAAGATTGTGCCAAACAGTCAGCTAAATTTATTAGCAAGGTGCCAACTCAAAAGATTCGAAAATCAAATAGAAAACCATGGTTCACACAGTCATGTACTGACTTAAGAAATACTGTGAAAAGTTACGAGAAACTTGTTAATAAAAACCCACACAATGGGCAATATAGAAAACTGTTCTACACATACAGGTCAAAATTTAGAAGACTTTGTAAACATGAAGAAAAAATGTATAAACAAAACATTTATAATGATATGAGTAATAACATTGACAAGAACCCCAAGACTTTCTGGAATATGTTAAATATACTAGAAAAACTACACACAAACCACGATTCAGTTCATGACATACCCTACGACAATTTCTTTCAGTTTTTTAAGAAATTAAATAAAGCAGACGATAAAAACAGTAATTTTCATGAGTTCATTATTGAACAGTTTCAATTATTAAAAGAAAAGCTAGGAAAAGAAACATTTGACAACATTTTAGATAATGATATTACAACACAGGAAATTAGTGCTGCTATTAAATCTCTTACAAATGGGAAAAGTACATCCCCCGATATGATCTCAAATTAGATGCTAAAGTATGGAGGGCCCATTATATTAAAACCTCTTGAAAAGTTGTTTAATATTATTTTAAGCACTGGCAATTTTCCCGAAAAGTGCAATGAGAGTTTTTTTTTCGTTATTTTACACAAATCGGGTAGTAAACTTGACCCTAGCAACTACAGGGGTATTTCTATTCCATCTAACTTAGGCCATTTTTTATTTGTTGGTTTACTGATTTTTTCTCTGAAACTGTCGGGTAGGAGGTCGAACAAAAGAGAGAGAGAGAGAGAGAGACCAAGACCATATCGGTGATTTTTTTTTCCAGATTTTAAACTGCACGCTTTCTCTTTGAAGCTATTATATGTGTCTTTGTGGATTTTAGCTTATTAAACTGTATGAATTAAAGACTTTAAACAATTTTAATATTTTATTTTCATTTTCTTTTCTGTCCAATTTTCAGTGCATTCCTGACAGCGGGTAGTTTTCCCTCTGTAAGACAATTGCCATAAATTGGTCTGACAATGGAATACTGCTTCTTCAAATCAATCATTGTCTGGTAGCCATCAGATACAAGCTCAGTATCACCACAGTAGTAACAAATTTCATCGAACTTCTGAGTTACACCTGAAATCGGATGTATTATATTTGATTCTCTAACACTGATTTTAACATGTAGATATGTACTGAGAAGTGTTGACATTAACACAATTCCTGGAAATACAAAACAAGATTTAAGAAAGCACTAAAAAGTAACTATTACAGAGGCTGGTCATAAGCAAATTCCGGCTTAGTGCCCATTGTCTAGCCATTGAAAAAGGTCGTTACTCAAACATAGAGAGACAGAATCGTGTCTGCCTGTTATGTGATACAGGAGAAGTTGAGAACGAATATCATTTCTTTTCAACTTGTCCACATTATATATCTTTAAGAAAAACATTCTTACAAAAAGTTAACATTAAAATAGTTAACTCAAATATTTCATTAAGACACATGTCTTTACTTTTTAATAGTAGTTTGCTGGTCACTCTTAAAATTACAGTCAATTTTGTAAATGATTGTTTCTTAATGAGAAAGGCCATTTAGAAACTGAGGCTATCTTAATATACTTAGTAGTACTAAACACCACTGCCATTCCATGAATCTGTTATTTTGTATTGTTTCAGTTTATGCCATAACCATTTATTGTAAATGTGTTCGTGCAAATAAAATATTGGCTATTGTCTATAAAGTATATATGCAATCTGTGTAAGAATGAGGATTGAGGGATTCAGATTCAAAATTATGTGTTCCAACTAATTCATTTTTTTTCATTTTTCAAATAGCATGAATAATTTGCTTAATGGTTATGTCTGTCTTTTTGGGACTACAATTGTTATCTATCCTTGGTATAATTCTTTTGACCTATGGTGCCTATTGTTGAAAGGGGCCCGGGTGGCACAATGAGTTAGGTCGTTGGATCTAACAACTCATACAAGCCTATCACCAATACGGCGTGGGTTCGCGCCCGGCTTTGTAAATTACAAAAAGGGTGCACTCGACTCGCAGCCGCAAGTGATAAAGTTTACCAGTTGCTTGTCCAGGGTCGGTGGTTCTCTCCGGGTACTCCGGCTTCCTCCATCGCTAAAACTGGTCGCCATGCTATAGCTGAAATATTGTTGAAAGTGGCGTTAAAACACAAAAAATCATTTTTCAGACATAGCACCGAGTAACCCAGTATTTGTTTGAGTATACCCTGGTTGTGACCAAAGATATATAAACCTTATTTCTCTGTATTGATGTCACAAATACCCGTGAAATTATGGTGTATGTACAATTCGATATTAACATATTAACTTAACATGATTTATACCTTTCTTGTGGTAGTGTGTTTTTTTGAGACAACATTAATATGTCAAACACATTTTTACTGCTGGCACTGGCTGACTTCTCTTTGAAGGATGTCTAACTGGTGTGGGCATCAACCTTAATATACTTGACTCCAAAACTGGCCAACACCTCAACAGGTGTACTAGGGGGTGCATCAGTACCATTGCAGTCAAAGTCGTTGTTATTTTATCGATGGACACCTGCTGATCTTTGATCAGCTCATGAACTACGTCTCCTATACACTGACTTCCATCACATCTAATAAACTTGTTAATGGTGATTGATTTGTTGTCTTTACACGTCAAATTTACGTGAAAGTAGAAATGTTTATTCACTTCCATCAGGCGAGCATGCTTCGATTAAATCTGCGTTAATTTTCATCAATAAAAGTAACGGCTGAGAAACCATTCTTTCAAGCGCAGTGACAACGAACCCTAATACTCGGAATACTTAACAGACTTGCCTACCCTTACAATTTTGGCGTAAGGCTCACGATTTTTGAGGTTATCTTATGCCCTTACGATTGTTGTCAATTTCCTTACGATTCTGCAAATTTGCGGTATTTCCGGAAAATGTTCGGTTCCGGTCCGTCATTTTATTGCGGTTTCGTATATTATAGATCGTATCGGCATTTCCGGTGATTAAAAAACTGTGTCAAAACGAACTTTGTCTGTCAAAATTTTGATAATAAACCCAAAATTGATTTAAAATGTTAACATTATGTGCTTATATCATGTGCCATTCACAATATGTGTAGTTTCTGTGCTTAAAATTGCATTTTGTGACCAAAAAAAGAGCCTTACTATTTTTATCTCAACTTACTATTTTTTACAAGCACCTTACTATTTTTAACCAAAAGGGGTAAGCAAGTCTGCTTCTAGTTTTACATAGAAATTCATAGAAGAACAACACGTGTACACACTATACAAAAATGTCCCGACTCTTTTTGAAAATAATTAATTTTTTTTTATTCATATCTGAAAATTTTACGGTCGGCGGAAATAAAGATGACGTTTTTTGAATTTTTTTTTTCCCACTTCTATCGAAATTCGGATCGGCGATTCCGTAAACCAACTAATAAAAAAAGCCTTAGGAAAGCTTTTTAATAGAGTCATTCATTCAAGATTACTGAAGTAATTAATAATATGTCTTTAATAAGTGAAAATCAAATTGGATATAAGGCGAAAAACAGAACTGCAGACCATTTATTTTCCTTCAAAACTATAATAGACCAATACAAAATCAAAAAGAAGAAGGTATTTGCTGCATTCATTGTCCTGCGTAAAGCCTTTGACACTATCTGGAGAGTTGGCTTATTCTATAAACTTGTGAACTCTCATATGCAAAAAAAAACCTATTTAATATTATATTATCCATGTATGCAAATACTACTACCAGAATAAAATTTTCAAACGGTCTTAGCGCGGCATTTACTTCAGAATGTGGAGTCAAACAAAGGGATGTTTTTAACCCCCACTCTTTTTAAATTTGTTATTGATGATATTGTCAAAGATTTAGTGACAGATAATTGTGATCCAGTTAGAGTTGGTGACCTTTCTGTAAATTGTTTTTTGTATGCTGATGATATTGTGTTATTATCAGAAAGTAAATCTGGTTTACAATCCAGTCTAAATATTCTGGGTACATATTGTTCTAATTGGAAACTACAAGTAAATGTAGAAAAATCGAAAGTTTTAATTTTTAATTCAAATGGAAAAACACATGTGAATGAGTTTAGTTATAACAATAATGTCATACAAACAGTGTCAAAATATTGTTACTTGGGGGCAATGTTAAAGTGTAATGGCAACTTTAATTTAGCCGTATCTTTACTTATGGAAAAAGCCAGAAAAGCATACTTTAAAATAAAGAAAACAATTGGATTGACTAATCCTTGCAAACTTCTAGAGAAACTTTTTGATTCCCTAGTTACCCCAATCCTATTATATTGTAGTGAGGTTTGGGGAGTTTACCTTGACCCCGGAGATAGTTCTATTGTGGAAAAATTCCACATGAAATTCACTAAAGAAATTTTAGGGGTTCACTGCAAAGCATCAAATGTTGCATGCCGAGCAGAACTTGGAAGATTACCTTTATGGTCAAAAATCTCATTTTCTAGTATAAAATTTTGGGAACATCTTTTGGCATCTGAAAATACCTTAGTATTTAAAAATGTTCAAGCTACTAAAAACTTTAACCCATGGGCAAAAAAAAAACTGCACTCCATCTTTAATAGTCTAGGATTTTCTTATATAGCGGAGAGCAATTGTTCAATTAAAGCACTGCTACCAAATATAAAACAAAGGTTGATTGATCAATGTACTCAGGAGCAATCCTCTAATATTTATAGTTCAGCCAAACTAAAATTTTACCAAAATTTTTATGATTTTAACAGCCGTAGTGCTAACGTGGATATCATCAGAAACAAACCAGAGAGATCAATTTTATGTAAAATAAGGTTAAGTGCACACATTCTTGCCATCGAAAGGGGGAGGCACTTAGGTTTACACATCAGTGATATAATTTGTACTATATGTAAAACTGGTTATGTAGAAGATGAAAGTCATTTCTTGTTTAAATGTGAAAAATATTCCAATTACAGGAAAAGTTTTCAATGAAATATGTTGAGTATACTACAAAAATAAAATCATTTATCTGAGAATCAAATGCTCAAATTGTGTATGAATAGTAATTCATTAAAAGTATTAAGAGTAACTTGCTCTTACATTAATAATTGTCTAACTCTTAGAAATGAGATTATTCAGTATTCATAATAGTGTCATATTATTGTGTCTTCTATTCATAAACATGAACTGTAACTTCACTTTGGGTCTTTGCCAATTATTGTAATTGTGTTTGTGCCAATAAAATATTTGTATTTATAACGAACTATTTTTTGTCACGTTTCATTTATGAAATTGTTGATATCATGTTTATTGAAATCTATCGTATCCATTAAGTATTTTGAAAGTGATTTTCTCAAAAAGATATAAACGTTAAAATGGCACGATCAACAGGAGTTCACAATCCATATTGTTATCGATCTGCATCCGGGTAACAATTGCGTTCTATTTATAGGACTATTTTACAAACAGACACGTGTCTGCAATTAAAAAGAAAACTACAGTATTTTTATTCCAATTGTTGCAATTTGATAATGAGGTCTGAGAAATAATAATTTATTTTACAACTTGCTTCAGTTTTTGACGTTTGTCCTATATTTTAATCTTTTCATTACCTACAAAGAATGTTTATATAGAAGTTGGACCATTGGGCAAATTGGCAAAGAACATATTGTTTTCTGCTGAAGACTACACAAATAGGAGTTATTACAATTGTTGTGGTATTAGACTAAAGCACAGTAACATTTCGAAAAGGGTGGGGGAGGGGAGGGGCTTATTACAATTGTGTGGTATTAGACAAAGCCATAGTAATATTTCAAAAAAGGAGGGGGTACAATTTGTGTGGTATTAAATCAACATCGTGGCAATGTTATGTTTTATCGGTTGGTTGCTAATTTGCAGAGTTTGTTCCCATCCTAGGAGGTTTTTCATAGCTTTTCAATCTGCATTACTAACCAATAAGGCAAGGTAGCTGATTATAAGATTAAGCTCATTATATTCTTGTTTATTCATAATTAAAAAAAAATCTGATCCGCAAATGGTCTCAAAATCCTGGCTGAATCCCTGGACAGGTCACAGTCATGAAGCGTATATCTTCATATTTTGCTCCCGTGGGGGAGAAAAGAGCGAAACGCACTGCCATTGATGAAAACCAAAACGAAGTAATCACTACAAATTTAGAAAATCCTTCAGAAAGTGGAATTGAAGGTCAGAAAAAGAATGAGTCGTCGCGGTCGGCGGGTGTACCTCATCCACGCAAGTTTCAACAGCAGTGGTCAACTGATACAAAATACAAGGAGTGGCTGCAGTACGATGCTAATAAACAACATATGACCTGTTCTTTTTGTATTAAAACTAATAAAAACAAATCCCTTTACGACCGGTTGCACGAATTGTAGAACATCTTATTACCATCAATTTGTGTCTCACTAGTGTTGTCTTCTGAATATTATTACCATCACTTTGTGTGTCTGTCTTTTGATTTACTATTAATTTAAAATTCAAATTCAAACTCTTTTATTGACACAAACTCATCAACAAGATATCACGGTGTATAACCTACGTCAAAATCATGTGGTTTTGACGGATAAGGAACATCCAAAAGGTAGGAAAAACGTCCACTTCACGTTTCAAAATACCAACGTTCTCGGTCGATTCTTGCTCAAATTCTATAAAGTTATGTGCACGTACCCCACAAGAACATGTGGAATTAAGCAATATATACCCCTTTCCATAATTCTCCTTATATTTTTCAAATACTTCGAAAAAATGCTATGATTTTCGTTGGTAAGGAACACTTAAAATTGACTCGGCGGAGAAACATGCTTCTTGCACGACGCCCTACACGTAAACACAAGTAAAGTGTTTTCTTTGCAGAACAAACTGATATTTCCATCAAATTTGCAGACATTATATTACCATTTGCACAGGTTCATGTCAGATATTAACAAAAATTCAAAATGGGTAAGGTGCACATATGTTTTCAAACTGGGAACGGTACACACCAGTTCTCATATTTCTGCATTGCATCTCCACAAATTATAAAAATGACTTTTATAATTCGTCTCAACGTCTCAGATTTTTAGGATTTGTTCGTCTTTATTATTTATCTTGCAATCACTGTATAGGAAACATAAGTGAAATTAGGGCAATGGCATAACAACTTTTAAAATACGACATTGACAGCACATATAACGTTCTTGTGTATTAGCTCACAACGTGTCGAGTAGTATACGCCCTTTCATATAACCTATTTGCAGTTTTATATAATCTATGATATTGTCCTTTTTTTTCATTTTTAGCTCACCTGGCCAAAGGCCATGTGAGCTTTTGGCATGGATAAGCGTCCGTCGTCCATCCGTCCGTCCGTTAGCTTTTCACATTTAACCCTTCTTCTCTGAAACCGCTGAACAGATTTCAACCAAACTTGCCATGGATGTTCATTGGGTGGTCCTCTACCAGATATGTGTTTTTGGCGCTGATCGAAAACCCAACATGGCTGCCAGGGCTCATAATGTGTTCTGATTGGTCGAAATTTTAAAAATCTTCTTGTTAGAAACCACTAAGCCAATTGAATTGTCACTTTACAGGAATGATCATTGGGTGATCCTGTGCTAAACTGGTGAATCGTTTGCTGATCGGAAATTCAAGATGGCCGCCATGACATGACTTAGGTTAACATTGGACCCTATGGGAATTTCACATTTTCATCTTTTTTCTGAAACCACGAAACAGATTTGAACCAAACATGGAGGAAATATTCATTAGATGGTTATATACAGGATTTTTGTTTTTGGCGCTGATCGGAAATCCAACATGGCTACTAGGGCCCATAATGTGTTATGATTGGTCGAAATTTTAAAAATCTTCTTGTTAGAAACCACTAAGCCAATTGAATTGTGACTTTACAGAAATGATCAGTGGGTGGTCCTGTACTAAACTTGTGAATCGTTTGCTGATCGGAAATTCAAGATGGCCGCCATGACTCGACTTAGTTTTAACATAGGACCCTATGGAAAACATGTTTAAAAGTCTTCTCCTCTGAAACCAGCAAGTCAATTTAAAGCAAACATGGCATGAATGGTCCTTAGGTGGTCAACTTTCAAAATTATGTCCTGTGAACCCAACTTCCATCCAAGATGGCTGCCGTCAGCGGAAATAGTTTTAACATAGGACCTTATGGGAAAATTGTTTAAAAGTCTTCTCCTCAGAAACCAGTCAGTCAATTTAAAGCAAACATGGCATGGATTGTCCTTGGGTAGTATACTTTTAAAATTGTGTCCGGTGACCACGACCTCTATCCAAGATGGCTGCCATAAGCAGACATAGTTTTAACATAGAGCCCTATGGGATTTGAATAGTAACTTAGATGTATTCGGCATGCAGACATTCTTAAGAGGACTTAGTTATGTCAGGTGAGCGATACAGGCTCATCTGAGCCCCTAGTTTAGTATCTGCTAAAAATTCGTTTTTTTGTTTGTTTGTTTTTTTTTTTTTTAACTTTGTAGCAATGTTTCTGTGTTCAGGCTGCGCTGAATAATTCACCAAGAAACAAAGTTTGACCGACCACGAGTCACGAAAGCATCCAGTTCAAAATGGCCAGAAGACTAAAATGTCTTGCTGTCGTTATACATATGTACATTATTATGCACTGCTCTAAATCAATCCAAAAGTCTTCCAAAAGATTTATACAACACAAGAGCAATGTGGGTCTGTCTGGTGTGTCTGGATAAGCCAGAACGAAAAACATACGACTTTCCACATTCTTCACACACGTGTCTTTGTTCACGTGTATGTTTCCTCATGTGGTCTCGTAGCCCACCTTGAGTTTCTGAAGTAAAGCCACTCATCACATTTAAATTTAAGATTTTGCTGTTCTCGTCTCTTGAGTCTATTAAGATCTGATTGTATAGCAAAACCTTTCCCACACGTGGAGCAAATATAAGTTTTTGTTTCTTTGTGCACATGGCACCGATGTCTTTGCAAATGGGATTTGGATATTATAAACGATTTTGCTCAACAAATATATCTGGCTCTTACAGTCTTCCGGCCATTTGGGACTGGATGATTTCGTGAATTGTGGTCGGTCAAACCTTGTTTCTTGGTGAATTGTTCACCGCAGCCTGAACACAGAAACATTGTTACAAAGTAAAATAAAAAACGCGCAGATACTAAAAAATGAATATAAAGGACAATATACTGATATATTATATAAAACTGCAAATACGTTATATGAAAGGGAGCATACTACTCGACACGTTGTGAGCTAATACACAACAACGTTACATGTGCTGTCAATGTCGTATTTCAAAAATTGTTATGCCATTGCCCTAATATCACTTATGTTTCCTATACAGTGATTGCAAGATAAAATAATAAAGACGAAAAAATCCTAACATCTGAAACGTTGAGACGAATTATAAAAGCCATTTTTATAATTTGCAGAGATGCAATGCAGAAATATAAGAACTGATGTATACCGTACTCGGTTTGAAAACATATGTGCACCTTACCCATTTTGAATTTTTTTTAATATCTGACATGAACCTGTGCAAATGTTAATATAATGTCGGCAAATTTGACGAGAATATCAATTTGTTCTGCAACGAAAACACTTTACTTGTGCTTAACGTGAAGGGCGTCGTGCAAGAAGCATTTGTCTCCGCCGAGTCAATTTTAAGTGTTCCTTACCAACGAAAATCATAGCATTTTTTCGAAGTGTTTGAAAAATATAAGGAGAATTATGGCAAGGGGTATATATTGCTTAATTCCACATGTTCTTGTGGGGTACGTGCACATAACTTTATAGAATTTGAGCAAGAATAGACCGAGAACGTTGGTGTTTTGCAACGTGAAGTGGACGTTTTTCCTACCTTTTGGATGTTCCTTATCCGTCACAACCACGTGATGTTGACGTAGGTTACACACCGTGAGATATGGTTATAGCCCAATTACACAAGATGTATTAACATCACTTGGTGTCTGTTGTCTTTTGACATTGACCACTAACTTCCAGATTTGACCCCCTGTCAAATGTTGCCTGGGTCAACATGACCCACTGTGACCAATTTCTAGATTGAACACTGTACCGGTCAAGACACATACATTTTTTATACTTCCATTGAAAATATAAAAAAAAAATCAGATTGCCAGTAAGAGCCAATTCATTCTGTTCAGTAAAATAATAATCCATAATGAAACACACACTATGGAGATAATCCTTAACTTGCTACATTGTATTTTATGTATTAAGTCATAAAGATGAGAGAGAGAAAAATTGGAATAAATAATTGCCTCTGGTGGCCATGCTCGGTGTTCGGTAATTTTGTTATTTATCCAATCAGCAAGAAGTGAGGTATCTTTACAAAAGACCTATACACTTTCCAGTTTGATCCCAATGCTCATTGGTAAAGTGCAAGTTTCAAAGAAGTTGATAATATGACTTTCTATGGGGTTCATTAATGGGAACCTATGTGACACTGTAGCTACCATGACCTCTGAAAATAAACAAAATGAGGAAAGGCTGTAGTGGTGAATGTCGCAGAACTTTATCAATCGCAATGTTTAATTTTTGAAGAATTTGGTTTCAAAATGTAATAATTTCCAATAGGGCTATCCCGGGTCAAGAATTGGTTTTGATGGTCATTTCGTCTTTAAATTCAAATGAGGAATCTTCCTCTCATATCTCCCATATCTCCTTGCCATATCTATATACTTGCCTCAATATCGGCATGTTGTAAAACATGGAGTGGAGTCTGGAGTCTTTTTTGGAGTGGAGTTTGGAGTCAGTTTTGGAGTGGAGTTTGGAGTCATTATTGGAGTCAAATTTGGAGTCATTTTTGGAGTCAATTTTAAATTTAATATTGCCCATATATAACAATACAAAACAGACACAAAAAAGGAGTAATGAATTAAAAATAGTTGGAGGTCGTCTCTCCTCAGTTCTAACATAGATGATCCATGATTGAATATATTGTTGTTATTTATATTTGGAAGGCGTCTTACCTATATAGGTAATTGCGCCTTGTACAAATGTACCTATATCCTAATATATTCACATGAATATAAATATTTTAATTATATTTATGAAGAATTTTAATCCTTTGCTTTGAAGATTCAAAGTATAATAAATATATCAGTTCAATATTGACAAGTGATTCAGTAAAAAAGTACCATGATGGAGGTACATGGTACCATTGAGAAATTTTTAATGTCCTGTGTCCAGATGGTTAGATCATATTGTTATTTTATTACAAATGATGTGTAATAAGGAAATCAACCAGCTTAACTGTCTCAATCTGCTCAGGGAGAATAACATTTGTATGTCAGTGCATTTACTATCCAACAGATTTATCATTTATGACCCTTAAGATTTTTTTTTGTGTTGTGAGAAATAATTAGTGTGATGATTTCTGTTTTTCTTAACTACCGTAACCAGCAGTTGGAAATTGATATGTTAAGAGTTAACTCTTGAAAAAGACAGTTATAGAATATTTTCGTTGACATATGCATATGAATATCTATGCTGATATATCATACTACATGTAATAAAAGTTAAATATTTGTACATTGATGATCCACTAGAAGGAAGTGGGCAATAAAACAAATGTGCCTGATAAAAGAGAGTGAATAACCCCATAACTTGAACTTCACAGTATAAGGAAGACATCTAAAATTGATCAGTATGGTCACTCCTGCTAAAGGGGTGGTTGTCGACCTGGGTACTCTTTCTAAGTACCCAGGGTACCTAAAATGTGTAGTATGGTACATGCACCTTTGATTCTACATTTGCCATAATGATACCCTGGGTACTGTAACAACGCGTAAACGTGCCCCCAGTTGTTTCGAGAGATTGCCGCAAGTACGTCCGTGCCTTCCCGTCTTTGATTCCGATTTTTATAAGAAAATGGCGGCTGTTTCGTTTTAGTGAAATGCATTTGATACAACAGTATTCTGATGATACGTGTTCAGAAAAAGAAGAAGAAACATAATTTGAAGTTACTGTTGGTGGTGACCAACTTGAGACACTTCTAACGAACCATCCATGGTTGAAAGACATAGATTTGGTAAAAAACAAAAGAAGTGTCAAACGAAAGTATGTGGTACCTTGTGTTGATAATCAGCATATTGAACCATTTGGCTACAAGATAAAGTGTGGAAATCAGAGCAGAGGGAGGAAACCAGTCTACTTACTTGAAATACGATGGATTCCGAATGACTTCTCTTTCGTGACCTGTTGATGAGAATTCTGATTCTCAGGGTACGCTTACAGTTTAAAACCCGAATCTGGGTACGTTTATCATATTCGAACATGTCTGGGTACTCTTTCAAACAATAAAAGTACCCTGGGTACTTAGACAGAGTACCCAGGTCGACAACGACCCCTTCAGCGTCACTCCTCATTTTGTTTATATCAGGATTTTATGAAACCTGCTTTGATTGATTAAGCATTATGAAGTAAATGAAAATTTAAAAAGAAAAAATACGTCCTTGTGCTTTTTCCAAGAAATAAGACGTTTTCAACCGAACTCCTGTGGATTTTTCCTAAACTTAATATGTGGATGGTTATTGGCCTCAAAAACAAGGAAAAATTATCAAGGATTTTATGATTTTTTTCTCAGTATCCCTTAACGGTCTAAAGAACACATGTATGCAATAAAATAGGGGGTCCGTGTGCAATGTGTTTCCACCGTTTACATGGATGATGGATAAAACCAGAGAAGTTCGAAAATCTTACTACATTTAAACTAGAGAAAGTTGATCCGGTGATAACAGATACCCCCACATTCCAAATTTTCATCCAGAAATCTTTAAAGTCCCTATCTTCTAAGAGAAAACGGGCCATAATTCATGAACGGTAAATGTCAATTTGCATATGTTTTAAACCCATATTTTTCTGAATATACTAATGATGAACCACTGAAAGTAAATTTCAGGTTGATTGACCCCTCCCCCCCCCAAATCACATTTTGGTGCAATTTCTCCACAGAGCCTTATTCTTCAGTTGCTTACACAATCTTGGGTTTGAAACTATCATATTACTTGCATTGAAGTTCTAATTAATAATACTTCAATATCATATAGATTAAGTAAAACATTTCCGTCAAATGGAGATGTAACAGACTATATAACATTTTTGTTCTCGCTTCCATGCAAGATGGTGTAATCAAAATCAAAAATAAAATGTGGTGAATAAAGGATATGAAAAGTTGTGACAGATAAGTATCAATGAAGTTATTCATAAATTAAATTGATTGTATAATTGTCATACATACAAACAATTTTCCATTTAACCCAAGCACTTTTTTATTTTATTATTGTAGTATATGTATTTAGATTTTTAAAGATCAATTGACAGATGCATGCAGTTCATAACACATTTGTAATCTTTTTGACAGCAATGACAGGAACATCACTGTCATATTTCAATTCCTAGAGCATCAAAGATCATCTATGATGACCTCCAACTATTTTTAATTCATTACTCCTTTTTTGTGTCTGTTTTGTATTGTTATATATGGGCAATATTGAATCTAAAATCGACTCCAAATTTGACTCCAATAATGACTCCAAGCTCCATTCCAAAACTGACTCCAAACTCCACTCCAAAAACGACTCCAGACTCCACTCTATGTTTTACAACATGCCCTCAATATCAGCCAGTATTATATCCAACTCATTCATAAGTTTGTCATAGAGAAAAGGTCCACAATAGACTCTATACCAGCTAGGTCAAATCTGAATAAAAAAACATAGACAGTAAATAGTTTAAGGAATATTATAGAAATTAAAAATCAATTCAAAGAAAAGAAAACAGCATTTTTTAAGGCCCATCATTTTGCAAATAGACGAAAAAAACAACATTTTGAAATTCCCCTGTTTTGGTTCCTTTTAGGTCAAAAACAGGAATCGCCTGTGATCTCTAATTTATGCAAATTATCTAATTGAGTAATTCAAATTATTGGATATTATGTATATTACATGAGAATAATTCTTCAATAAAATAACATACAAGATCAAACGTTGAGGAAAATTATATATGGTTTATGTAAAAAAAAAGTAGGTTCATTCCCAACATAATGAAAATTGGGTAATAAATAGTTGTCATATTTTACTCCACGGAGATGAATAAAACTAAATTCCAATTAGAATTATACCAATTTTCTTCTTCAGAATGGATTAAAAATCCACAAAAATCTTTTGAGTCTAAAAAATCAAATGCACCACTAATACAGTCCAGCAAAATTATTAGTGTTGAAGAACTCTCTGTCTTCTATTCTTGAAATTCGTTCATTATTGTGTTACCCACATTTGCACAAATTATGCAATCCACCAAAATGAGA
>MJUT01011703.1:34587-45774 GCA_002080005.1 Gigantidas platifrons
CAAAATCAATAAAAACGTAGATATCTAATTTAGTCAGCACTATGTGTTTCTGGAATAACCTTCACCAGGTACGCTCAAACTCAATAAAAACGTAGATATCTAATTTAGTGAGCACTATGTGTTTCTGGAATAACCTTCATCAGGTACGTTTTATGTTTTACTATCGAGTAAGTTGGGTTTAAGAGAAAAGAAATTGAATGAATTTTCACATACCACAATAATTTTTTTAAGAAAGGGGGACAAATAAGTAAACACTATTGTTTGCAAAGTATCTTGATATTTTAAAATTTTGCAGAACAGTCATTACAGGTGAGACACGCTTTAAATAGTCACAGATCGATGCGTCAAATGTAATGGTTATTTAAGAAATAAATCATGGAAGCCAGAATGTGTTGGGAGTTTTAACATGGATTGGCGGATATTAGTATTTTAACCCGAGCCAGAAGCGAGGGATAAAATTTACTAATATCCGCCAATCCATGTTAAAACTCAAAAGACATTCTGGCTTCCATGATTTATTTCGATTCTGATATGTCTAAGAGTACAAATACGGTAGCATACTTTGATTGGAAGACGGTAATTTATATTTACGCTTGCGGAAAATGTCGCATACAATTAATGTAACTCGAATAATACTGCGCCCTCTATCGGCATTATTCGGGTTACAATTTGTGGTGTAAATGGAAAAGTCGGTCACATTCATCGACGCATGTGCTAATGAGATTATACGAGGAAATAATTCTGTTTTTTTTAACAAAGGGAAAGAGTGAGGTCATGTTAGAATTGTAATTACGATATGGGAAGTTTTCACCTGGTGTCCTTTATTTGTATCATGATTAGGGGGTTAAAGGGGTTGATTATTTGTAGTTACGATATGAGGGTTATAAACCTGGTGTCCTTTATTTAGGATCATTTATTTACACCATGTAATTGGTGACCGATTCATATATTAGATAAAAATTCAATATGAAAATACAAACACATCATAGCATGAAAAATTGCTTATAAATCAGTGCCGGGGATATTTTATAGAATTATTTTATTTTTAAAAAAATGTTTTGTTGTGCTATGGAAATGAAACTAGGTTGCTAAGAAAGATGGTTTATGGTGTTTAACACCCCTTTCAGCAATATATCTGTCGGTTTTATTGGTGGAGAAAACTGGAGTACTCGGAGAAAACCATTGACCTCTCACAAATCACTGACAAACTTTATCACATAATGTTGTATCGAGTACACCTAAGGAAGAATTTTTATCGTAAGTGTAATTTCAGTCGTAAGATTAAAATTTGTCGTAAGATAATCTTTGTGAAAAGGACTTAGAAATTGTCGTAAGATAATCTTAAGTGAAAAAGTTAGGACTATAGTTACGAATTTTTGTGAAAAGAGCTACCTACTGGTGCTCTTTATTTTGGATTACACCATGTAATACGATAGGGGTACTCGTCCTTATTTAAATAGTAACTACGTCAGTATGACTCATCAGATGGGGGTTATAATCAGTTTGGGGTTATTCAACCTCCATGTTATGTATTGGATTACCTCAGTATGACTCATCTAATGGGGGTTATAATTATATGAATGGGGGTCCAAGAACCCGTCTTTGTTTGAAAGTGACCAATCAGAAGGCAGAAAGGTCATTGAGTTGATGAAAGTGAGGGTTTATTTGAATGGAGGCGTGGTCTTCGTTTGAAAGTGGCCAATCAGAAGGCAGAAAGGTCATGGAGTGCATGAAAGGGAGGTACATTATACTACTCATGTCGTTGGTTTTCCGCGGGTTCTCCGGTTTTCTCCACCAATAAAGTTGACCGCCACGATATAACTGAAAGTTGCGTTAAACACCACCAAGCAAACAAAAAAATATAATAATTAAAATAAAATCACAAAATACATAAAATTATTGTCTATATTTAAAATTCACTACATTAAACAATGTTGAATTTATAGTCCGTCCTTTTTATTTCTTCTGACTTTCTCTTTCTGATTTGTGGATCTTCTCTCTCGTACTTTTATAATAGACTGGCTGAGGCTGGTTCTGGTCGCCTACATTAACGTAAGACAGAACATTCTCGATTACATAAACTACTATAATGAAAATTCCACAATATATTTAATCTTCGTGACACAGAAGTTGTCATATATACAGTCAAACCTGTGTTAAGAGGTCACCTTTGGGTCAAAGAAAATATGGCCTTATAAGTCAGGTGACCTCTTAAAACAGGTTCAATACATATGAATTGGTCTATAATAGGAGAAGAAAAGGTGACCTCTTAATACAGGTGACTGCTTACTAGAGGTGACCGTATGGGCAGGTTTGACTGTATATATATATATTAAACCAAACAGTGTTAGAATTAGATCTTTGAGCTGACAATTTTTTGTTCTTCCCTCGACGGTATTTGAACTCACATCATTGATACACTGCAGCACCAATCGCTTAGCCTTACGCCCTTGACCACTCGACCACATCCGCTGTATTAAATCATAGCTTCAATAGTCGAAGTGTTATCTTGTCTCGTAATGAAAATCTAGAGATAGACATAAAACATGTGTCTAAGCATGTGTAGATGGTACATATATATACTTGATATTATAATTTGACAGCAATCTAACCCAGCAATTTTTAATATATTGCATAGAATGATGAATAATTCATCATACAGTCACAGGAAATAAAGCATATTATGCACACATCTAAGCAGGTGACAACCACACAATATATATATTATGTATATTTACTGGAATAAAAGTCACGCAAACGTGTACTTAAAAAAAACAAAAAAAAAACGTCCCTCAATTGAAAAAAATTGAAACCCCCACAAACGTAATAGTACCGAGTTTGATGTAGTGTGTCTCTGAATTATCTCAGTAAACATTTTTACCGTGCATGAATTGACAATACCAACACATTATAAGTCTTTCGTCACCTTCATTAAACAGTCTTTAAATAGAGAGTTAGGGTTATGGTGGTTAACGCCACTTTCAACAATATTTCAGTTATATCGTGGCGGTCAGTTTTATTGGTGGAGGAAACCGGAGACAACCACAGGTCGTCGCAAATGACTGACAACTTTTATCACATAATGTTGTATCGAGTACATCTCGCCTGGGCTGGATTCGAACCCACAACTTTAATGGTGATAGGCACTGATTGCATAGGTAGTTGTGAATCCAACTACCATGCGATCACGACCGCGACTACCTCTGTCTTTAAATGAAGCTTTGAACAGGAGCCTCTTGTCTCCGTACGTTTACATTTATATGATGTGCTATTTAGTATTATGTTTGATATCATTTCCTTGTTTGATTTATGCACTGTTTCATTTCTTTGTAGCCATTGACTCTTATTTTGGTGTAACTTGGGTCCTGTTTTAACTTACATATTAAGTATTTGTTATGATGCAAACATTTTTTTTACATTTTTTTTGTATGTTTGCAAAATGCAAAAAAATACATTGACAAGTCCAGAACAGACTACATTTGTTTAAACTACTAATACTCCTATGTGTATGCTACCAGTAATTAAACGTGACTCTATTTGTCGGCTTAGTACAGTGTTCAGAAACCGTGTTTATCTAATTTAAAAAGTATTTATTGTCAATAAGTATACACGCATACAACGTATTATGCCACAAAGAATGAGCAATGAAAACGTAGTTGTCAATTTTAGCACACGATGCGTTTCTGGAATAAAACGCTTTGAAGAAACCAAATTGATCCTCAGAATCCGCAAATCGAAGAACGACACACAACGTAATGGCTAAAAGGAAAAAGACAAACAATGATCTACATCACACTATACAGAATACTAAAGATAGAGCAACACGAACCCCTCTAAAAATCGAAGGTTGAACTCAGGTGCTCCGGAAGGGTTATCAGTTCCTGTTCCAATAGTGACAACCGTCGTGTTACTGGTAAACGACACGAACATCATCTGATATGGAAATTGTGAAAAGTTGAAAGTTTTTTCCATACCCTCTAGACCACAATTTGGAAAATCGACAACTGTGAAATATTTTACACAAAGCCTACCCAAGTACTGATATATAGGCAATTTATAGTGTTGATTTAGATTTTTACAAAATATTAGGAGAGATCTGCTAGTTTGAAGCAGAGGTGAGACGTTATTCTTATACTTACCAATAAAGGGGAGAAGTAATTAGCATAAAGACTGATGTATGTGTTAAGTTACAGCAGATTATTATTTTGTCAAGTATTTTGTGCCTATGACCATCTATTCTTCCAACCATGGCCCCACACCTACCACCATTTTTACCTACATGTTATATATTTTGCAATGAATCGGTCAAAAGATAAATGACATTAGACGAATTGATTAATGTGCCTCCCGTTTACTGTTGTTCACGATTGACTTCTAGTCTAAATTACTCTAATTTATTTAACAAAATGTTTTCACACAATGACTGACATACGACAGTCTTCACTTCTAGTCAGTGATTGAACTCCCATCGATTATGTCATAAATTTGTTATTTGCCTCTTTCTCTTACAATATCGCCGCCAGTTTGTATAAAGTAACCCAAATTAAAACAATCTACACGATAGTATAGTGGAAAATTGCCGCCATATTTGTACAACCATGTGATATCAATGAGTGAGTGATTGGGTGATTGTTGTTTAACGCCAATTCAGCAATTTTTCAGCTATATCATGGCGAGAACGAGTTAATTTTCAATAACATGATGATGAGGTCCTCTTTGTACTAGACCCACACACTGAGTTGGATTTTTATAGTGCTAGCTAACGATATCAATGAAAAGGTCAAAGGGACAAATAAAGCGAAAGTACAAAACCAAGACTATACAAGCTTCAGATTACAAAAAAAAGCATTTATCATGAGTAGATATTTAGAGAGTTATTTTAACGAGAATAAGCATAATTTGAAAAAAAGCCAGATTGTAATCTGTTCGCCTTTAATCTGTGTGCTCAATGTATTATTCGTCTTTTTCAGGTAAATGGATCACAGAGACGTTCACAACAATGAGCAAAAATGGAAACATTTTTTGTCGAGTATTGATACCGGTACTTTTAAACGTTTACCGACAAACAATATAAAAATTACGACTAAGCGTAATATCGAGTGCCTAGCAACAACATTCGCTGGCAAACTTCTTCAAAAGGAAGGCGGCAACGTTGTGTTAACAGGAACTCAAGATGTTTTAAATTGTTTACAATACTTAAAAGTTGCTTCCGACAACTCTGATGTGAAAGAAAAGTCTACCCAAGGTGCTTATGCTATGATTGAGCAGATCGAAATACAAGCCGACGATATCGCGGACGTTCCAGACGATGTTGATATCATTCGTAACAGAAAACGCGATACGCATACTCCATCAAAGAAAAGTGACATAGACAAATCCTGCAGTAAGTGGGATATTTCAAACATTGCAGAATATTTCAGTTTTGACGATTGCGTCACCAAAATTAAAATGCCGATAAGGTTTTCCCGTCACCCGGAAGAAATCTATGAAATGGTGGAAAACGATATAAGTCGCCGATTACAAATAGTAAGGGGTATTGACTTGAAAGGGAGAAAATGGGATTCCGAATCTAAATTATTAAGGCAATTGATATCAATAACATGCATAGAAACCGGAAGTAGACTTGTGTTAGACGCTCTTCTGATTCCTCTGTGTTCTGCCCTTGATTTACAATTGGAAGTCGAAAAAAACATAAATTGTAATTTTCTGCCTAACTGTAAATTTGATTATTGTATCCGAAAGGGAGAACACATAATCGGCTGCATCGAAGCTAAGAGTGTGAAGAGTTTGAGCGACAGTTCCATTGCGCAGGCTGTTGTGCAGCTTATAATTTTACAGACAACCTTACTACGGACTGAAACGCCAGAAGTTAATATTTCAGAATTCCCTGTCTTTGCCATAGTGACAGATGGGCATCGATTTATATACATGCAACTTAAAGGATCATCTTTAGGATTTGAACATGACGGGGATAAAGTAAGGATCAGGGAAGTCAGAAAAGAAGGTGATTTTAAAGACATCTTACAACACATAAGTTTTCTTGTAGAGGGAGATAAACAAGAAGGATGATGTTATTTTTATAGGTTAGGAATGAATATTCACTTTGTTTGGGAAGTGTAGACGACTTTCGTAAGATTCTAATCGCTCAGGCATATATGCTGTTGGTTATCCTGTTCAGAGACCTTGATTTTCGTGCTCCAGAAGACTTTTAAATGATTTGACAAATGTTTTGGTGTTGAGCGTAACTAATGAAGAGGATTCCAGAAACGCGTCATGCGCACTAAATGTGATATCTACGTTTTTATTTGTATTATGAAAAAAAACCAAATGAATAAAATTGTGGAAAAAATATAGTTGGCCCACAAAAGACTTGTATCGCCATTTTCCCATGGATTCGTACCGCGGAGATTTTGATGTCGAAACAGATACAAATTCAATTGCAATGGAAATTAAATACTAGTACATGTACAAGTTGCAATTAGACTATGATAAGCATTGAGATAAACTGGGGTGTTCCTATTTCGCCTTAACTGAAAATATAAGTAAAAAAAAGAGAAAAATACTATGGCGAAATGGGAATTGTACTAAGGCAAAGTGGGAATTTGTAGATTTTATTTAAATCAACAAATATCAATCAAAGTCAGACTTTGTTTTTTTTCTAACAAATAATTATTAATTTAATCAGAAAATATTTTTTTATCAAATGTATAAACAACATTTAATTTAAAATTTCAACTTTTTTAACTTGAATGTTTAAATCATGAACTTATAATGTTTCAAAACTCATTCTTTTTAATTATATATTCAAGTTATTATATGTAAGTTATATACAAATGTAAACTAATACTTTTAAGAATGATGAATTTTGAATGAAATATTTTTTGAATCACTGAGAAATGTATGAAATATTTATTCATGATAACAGTATAAAATTATTTTTTCCCTAATTATGAATTAAAATCAATGTTTGAAAGTGAAAAATTATATCACAACCATTAATTAAAAACAGGCTTGGACTTTTCAGTATTTTAGCTTGTACACTGTTCAATAAAGATGAAGCTTTGACATGAGTTCATATTAGAGCTTGGATGCTGATAAAATTATAACAAAAATTAAAACCAAGGGTCATAAAGATAAAACGTACTCACTTCATTAAGAAAATGATATATAAATGTCAAGTCTGATGTATCATAGTTTTAGAATCCTAGACATGGCATGTATATTACTATTGATAATATAGAGCTTAATTCTTTTGATAGTGTTTATGAATTTCTTTCTCAAATATTATTTTAAACAAAATAGCTATATATATATATATTATCTATTATAATGAATAACATTTTGTGAAAGATACAATCTATATATCTTACTAATATGTGTTGTGGTTTAGATAAATTCCTTTCTTACTCTAGCTAAAAATATAATGTGCTTCATTTTTTGTAAAAAAAAACATCTATATATCTATATTGTAGTTCTTTATCACATCCTTATTTAATAAAATTGCTATATAAATTATTTACATCTTTTTACTTTATATATTTACCTTAAACCATATTTAGAGGGTTGCTGCTTACAAGGAAGCTACTGAACTAATGGTTCCTTTTGGTAAAGTTGAAGTCATCACTTTTTTTACGGCCGCCACCATGACTTGGTTGACCTTTGCGGAATATCTGTGTCACAAATGACCACGGATATGTTCCACTTGTCGTAAACACTTCCCGGTCCTTTCCCCATTCACGACTTACTACCGGGTTTGTAACTAGATTAACACGACGGGCGCCACTAGTGGAGCAGGAACTGCTTACCCTTCCGGAGCATCTGAGTTCACCCCCCCGTTTTTAGTGGGGTTACTCGATCTTTAGTTTTATATGTATGCTTTGTCGATCGTTGTTTGTCCTTTTGTACTTTTTCTTTTGGCCATTGTGTTGTCTGTTGCTCTTCGATATACGGTCTCTGATTGCTCCTTTGGTATCTTTTGGCAATTGTGTTGTCTGTCCTTCTTTGATATACGGTTTCTGATTGCCTCTTTTGGTATCTTTAATCTCTTCTTACACATTATTACAACTAAATTGCAAAACAAACAAATGACACCCAATTAGTTAGTGTTTACACAATCTCCCATTTTGCATTAGTGAGGTATATCTGATCATAAAAATTCTACTAAGGCAAAATGGGAATATGTTTTTAAAATGTAAATACCCAACTAAGGGGAAATAGGAACAAACCGATACATTTTGGTTGAATAAGATAAACATTGTTGATAACATTAATTATTGTTTAGTGTCTAGCGAGCCGTATTACAGCTATATTAAGAACGAGAGCAAGTTCGATAATAAATCAAAACTATAGTAATTAGTAAGGGACGAGCCAACCATTCAACGTCTTTTAGCTGCCACTGAAAAAGTATGGAAAGTTGGGTAGGGACAAAAAATATACCCGGTATTCTTTTGGATCAGCTGAAATGCGTCTTCTCATTTTCGACATCTACAAAAGAGGTATTTGGTATGAAGGGAACATGTTACTCTCCAAACAAGTTAGCCACAATAGTCCACGGTCTGTTGAGAAGACGTGTCAGCAGTTGTGGACATGAATGATATTCTCCAAACACCCGGAACTCATAACGTCTCAACAACATCGGTGGTGTAATTGTTAGAGTGCTGGTCTCGAGTCCGGTAGATCGTCGAGTCAAACAAAATTCAACAGAATTGTTATTTGTTGCTTCTCCACTATGCACGTATCATTAAGGAGAAAGAACAAAGACTGGTGCGCTCCGAATTGGGATAATGTGTCCGAGTGGAGCGACATGTCTATCCACGGACTTGTTTCAGTGAGCTAGCACTATCAAAATTCAATTAAGCGTGTTTGTCTAGTATAAAGCGGACATCATTATCATCTTAGCAGATGTAACTTGTTCTCACCATGATATGGCTAAAAATTTGCTCATATTGCGTTAAGCAACAACCACTCACTCTCTCTTAATGTCTCACTAGAAATATATGTTTTATTACGTCCGGTCTAAAGGGAGGTTTGTGTAGTAACTGTTGTTCCCGCACTAACAGGGACGGCCCTTTCTTAACAACAGAATAACATTTAATCAACATCTTCAAACGCTTGCTACAACAATCGAAGCCCCTCTAAAATTGCCTCTGTGTCATCTATCTGTTTACCCAGGAATTTAATTAGATTAAGAACAAATTTAAATTACATATTTAACACAATAAACAATACGCATGTATGCATGCTCAATTTGACAATTATTTGTTTCCACAAGAACGATCGACTTTTTTTCTTTAGCTCGTGAATTTTAATTTTATAAATAAATTACAAACATTCATTTAAGAAAAAAAATCCGGATACATAATGAGATTTATATTTAGATAGTCCAACAATTTGTGAAGAAAGAATTAAAGTCAATATAGTAAAAACAATAATATATATATATATCAAAATGAAAAAGAAATCATTAAAATCATGAAGAGTTTGAAGATACCAAAGGGAGGTAATCAGAATTCGTAAATCGAGGAAGAGATGACAACAAAAGATAAAGGACAAAAGGACAAATAACGATCTACAAAACATTACACATAAAACTAAAGATCGAGTAACACGAACTCCACTAAAAACTAACCAACAATAAATAAAGTCAAAATATTTGTTATCAAAACGTTTATAGCCGGGTATATTATGTTACAATTTCATATTTCTTCCGATGGTAATTTTTTTTTTCAATAATTGATTGATCTGGTTTCAAAATTCGTTTAAATATTTAGTGGAGAAATCTTTTTACCTATATGATATATTGTTTATAAACTTCTTCTGATGAATACAACTGACATACTGCGAAGGTGACGTTAAATCACAATAAATCAATCTACTGACACACTCTTTGTATACTTTGTATACTCGTAGTTTATTCATTAACATAAGTTTGAAGATACGAAAGGATGATGGATTTAATTTTGGTGTTTAATGCCACTATCAGCAATATTTCAGCTGTATCATGGCGACCAGTTTTAGTGGTGGAATAAGCCGGAGTACCCGGAGAGAACCACCGACCATGGGCAAGCAACTGGTAAACTTTATCACTGGCGGCTGCGAGTCGAGTGCACCCTTTTTGTAATTTACAAAGCCGGGCATGAACCCATGCAGTATTGGTGATAGGCTTGTATGAGTTGCTAGGTAATCCAACTACCTAACTCATTGAGCCACTCGTGCCCAAAATACGAAATGGGTTTATAAACATTTCATTTATTTACTATTAACAAAAGGGGTCAGACACAGATATGATCAAGCTCATCAAAAGAGTAACCAGAAGCCGTAAATAAATAAAACAGACAATTAAATGGCCAAACAAAAGAATGAGTGATTGTTGTTTAACGCCAAATGAGCAATTATTCGGCTATGTTATTGTAAGAACTAATTTTTATTCAATGATAATCATGTCCACTTTGTACTAGACAAACATGCTTATTGTGATTTTCATAGTGCATGCGCACTGAAACAACTGTCCGCGGGTAGACATGTTGCTCCCCACGGATACATTATCCTGATTCCGAGCTCTTACTACTTAATGCTGAGTGCTTATATACCAATTATATTGTCTTTGGTTGCACCCGATATGGGCTCAGATCCATGATCAACCGCACTTGATACAATAACATCATCGATGCAGTTCAATGTCCAAAAAGAAAAGGTACAGAAAGACAAACAATGATCTAAAAAACACAACATAGACAACAAACTAAATATTGAGCAACATATAACAAAATCCATTAGACTATTATGACACCGGTTCTTAACTCGATCGCATATACATAAACTGTAGCTACAAAATATGCTGCGTGTATAAAAGAACGTTTTCTATTATTGTAAGGGCTCGGGTGAAACTATCTCAAGCCACATAGAAAGGCCCGTGTGGCTCAATGAGTTAAGTGGTTGAACTACCTAACCACTCATACAAGCATATCACCAATACGACGTAAATTACAAAAAAGAGTACACTCGCGACTCGTAGCCGCAAGTGATAAAGTTTCCCAGTTGCTTGCCCATGGTCGGTAGTTCTCTCTGAGGACTCAGGTTTTTTCTACCACTAAAACTGGTCGCTATGATATAGCTGAAATATTGCTGAAAGTGACGTTTAACACCAAAAATCAAAATAAAAAGAATATAATTGTAAAGTGGAGGGGG
>MJUT01011703.1:77610-115022 GCA_002080005.1 Gigantidas platifrons
GTCACAAGCTTCATATAGGTACCCCATATCGTGGGTAGCGTTTTTTGACTTGTCAGATTCCTACTTCCTGTTTGCCGAACAGCGGGGGTATCATATGTTCATATTGTTTTGTATTGTCTTAATATGTCTTCAAATTAAATTTAATTTTACAAATCATATGTGTATTTTATGTTCTTTAATTTGTAAATGATTAATCTGCCCAGTACTGGGCTCCATGATTGGAAAATAAAATATTTTGTATCTTGTTCAATATATATTTTAACGATTTTATTTGTGATTTTGAGTCCACATACAAATCATATTTACATAGTTTCGATGTATCCTCAATGTGTTTACATTGCATAAAGCAATGCAATTATCTCTCAAAATTACAAGTTTCATGATACAAGTAGTGTAGCATGCAACTTTTGATCCGTCCAGTCAAATGCCAGTTGTATGCAACTTTTGGACAGTCATAATACGGTATTTACATTATATCTTACAGACTCAAAAAGTTGCATGCGACTCATACAAGCCTTTCACCAATATGATGTGGTTTCGCGCTCGGCTTTGTGCATTACAAAAAAGGTGCACGCGACCTGCAGCCGCAAGTGATAAAGTTTACCATTTGTTTGCCCATAGTCGGTGGTTCTCTATGGGTACTCTGTCTTCTTCCACCACTACAACTGGTCGCCATGATATAGCTGAAATATTGCTGAAAGTGGCATTAAACACAATAAATAAAATCATTAAACTTGTAGAGCTGTGTAACATGGCCTTAAATCTATAATTCGCTCTGTTCAAATTAAACTGATATCCTTTCAATAATTTCCACATACTTTTAAAATAAATTGAGATATGCTATCGGCGGTGTTTTATTATATTAATGAATGGATACTGAAGTTCCGATATTAAATAAGCATCTGTATGTAAATTGTAATATCATGGAAAATGGGGACAAACTTTAATATAATGATAATCTATCAAAATAACCATTAATCGGTTCTCAAAATCTGAACATGTGAATTTCATTTTGTGTCTGTATAATAAATATCAAGTTATTTTATTTGTCATGCTTTAAAAAAGTTTGCTCGGAGTAGTTAACCCAAAATGAAGTGCTATAATATATGGACATTTGATATTTTGTTTTAACGATTATTTTAACATTAAATAATGTAGGACATCAAAAACATTTTTATTATGATGCATAATGATTTTGTAAAAAAAAAACCCCAAAAAAACAGAAAAAAAATCGATGATTCGATCCTGGGACTAGTATAATAGTCACAGATGTTGTTATCGGCAGTCATGTGTGCTAACCATTACGCCACCACCACGTGAATATTGAGAGGGTAGAATTAAGTTATATATAAATCAAATTGATCGGAAATTCACTTTGTGAAAGAGCTATAGGTAAGTCAAAATAAAAAAAATTAATAATAATAAAAAGTAAAGGGACTACTAAAATTAGAAAGTTCTGATGTGTCGTTTACATGTCTAATTTCTAAGATACTACTGATCTGGTTTTGATAGTATTACGTGATTTTTCCTTTTGGTTGTTTCTTTTGTTTTCTGTACTTTTTGTGAATTGTCGGGATAATATTAAAGTATCCTAACACATGAAATTCCACTGAGGGTTAGAAAAAAAACCACGTCGGACTCAATGCAGTAAATCATCTCCAATCCGTTTTTTTTTCTATTTAAACTAAACTGACTGGACATTGTCTGGAATTAAATCAAGCTGATTGATCAACTGTATTTCTTTCATTCATTCATTTTTTTTTCGCACATATATTACAATGAAATATGATTAAAGTAAACTGTTATTAATTTCTATCATAGCTTATAATAGTATTATTTGCATTAAATAAAATCAATGATCAACAATATTCCAGAATCAAACAAATGAATAAATATAACATAGCATCTTTCCTTTACATTGTCAAGATTCTATATTTATAAACTATTGACCTGAGTAACCTTGCTAAACAATGCCGGTTCAGTGTGTTTTAAATCGGTCATCCAATCAGGACGCTCATTATTGTCCAAGATAAAAATACATCGCTAAAATTAGCTGTGTTCTAAAACTTCAATTCATAGATTTATATATAGAATAGAAATCGGAGATATTTCGTCATAAAACTTCACACATGGTTTTGTCTATCATATTTCTTGAAGACAAACATAAACTTTTATTGCATTTATCAATATTTTATGAGTACCAACAGTTTTTTCAACACCGTATCTGTTCACGTGACTACACATGCTACTCACAATGACCCGTGACCCAGTGACCCAGATTAGCAGATGTCAGGAATATTTTCTGTATATGGTATATAATAATATAAAATATTGACATCCACACTTGCCTTTTGGACAGCACCTTTCTGTGTCCACACTTGCCCTCAGGCAACACTTGTAGTAATACAATAGAAATGGTCACTGCGCCAGCAAATCTTCAATTGTGTTTGTGTTTTATTTATTAACAAGTATAGGTACATAACGCAAATACTTGGTTTTCGTCGTATATAGAACATTACAGCTAACAAGTACATAAATACGTTATGTTTGTTTGAACAACGTGAATTAGAACATAAGATAGATTATTGTCAGTTGTTTACCTGTAATTTACTTGTTATAACATATGTCTCATCACTGTCGCGGGTTTTGATCTACCATATTTACATTAGTAGGTATATATGTGCATTCCCATTATATAGGTCATTTAATTTAAATCTTTACATTACGTGTAAAAATAGCATTTTTATCGATTAGATAAACAATAACGAGTCGTATTAAACAAATACTGTCCAGACATGAATAGAGATAACAATTGGTAAAATAAACTTATTAAAAGGGACATATTTCTTCCGAGTTCAGTAAAAAGGAGAACAGGTTTGTTTATTTCTTATATATTCAGTGTAATGTTATATGTTTTCTATATTTACAAGTACATATATGAAAATATTTGAAATAAATATGTAAATAAACAATTTAGTGCACACGAGGCGTAACCCAATCGGTGGCGTTATGGTTAGTGGGCTTGCCTCGAGTGCGGTAGATCGTGGGTTTGAGCCCCGGTCGGGTCACACCAAAGACTATAAAATTGGTTTCTGTTGCTTCTCCGCCAAGCATGCAGCATTATGGAGGAAGAGCAAAGACTGGTTGGCTCGTAATTAGAATAATGTGTCCGAGTGGAGCGACGTAATCACCAGGTTGGCATTGGGATTTGCGTATTAAGATATTCTTGTATTGCCACTAGTGCGATGACAGATCATGGATATAGGGCTTTAAGAGTTTGCCTTACAACGGACGGACAATGACCGTTCTAAACTAAACTGTTGCAAGATTTCTGTACTGCAAGAGGTGGCATTCGGAAATTTCAAAACACTCATGTACTTCCCGTCCTTAAAGCCAATTGTGTATTTGAAATGTCCCGCACAACCAGCTATCCGTCTCCTTCATACGAAGATATTAAAGTATGCGAACAGAGTAGAAGCTACAATAAGGCCCATACGTTGACACACCCTCCGCCCCCTCCCCAGGATACAATGGGAGGAGGGTATAAATATAGATACATGAATACAATTAATTCTCACACAAATTGTCTAACAATACAAAGAATGTGGCAGAAACACAGAGGAGAAGCTATAATAAGACACATATCCCACCCCTACTCCGAGATACCACGGGATGTGGGTCAAATATAGATCTACAATTCTCACACAATTTGTCTAACCATAGAGAGAAGTTTACATAAATATTTGAGTATGAATAAAAAATATACTAGTACAGGATCTTTATCGGTGAAGTCCCGATTCTTCCACATATTATTACCAAATAGTTAAACAAATAAAAAAAGAAAGGAAAATGTGTTAATCATGTAGTTGCACATAACTAGGTTAAGATATATGCAGCCATTGTGCTTGCACAACTTTTATTATTTTTTGCTACGCTTGTGCGATATATAGGACAAATAAAAGGTACATTGGTCGGTGGTTTCCTTCGGTTTCCTCCACCAATAAAGCTGACCGTCACGATATAGCTGATCGATATGTAAACCTTAAGTTATAACTATTTTTTAGATTTAATATTTAAAGTTTTATTATTTCTCATATTTAATCCGAATTCATTCAAGTATATTTTATGCTTTTAATTCGTCAAATTCTATGAACGCGATAAACAAACACATTAGTGACATTGTTTGAATTTAATATTTGTTACGAAAACTGTTAGTGGGATTTTAGCATTTAATTTACGTAGTACATGTAAAAGGCACTTATCGCCAAACCTATATAATCCAATGTAGGATGACAAGACTTGATAAAAATCATAAGAATTGACATGAGATTCAATTTTAAAATTAGGATTAAGAAGTTCCGGATTTAGATAAAGAGATGCCCTAGGCTAATCCACTTGTGAGACCCCTCCTAATTCTCCACCTGCACTGGAGGAAGATGGAAGCGTGTTTAATCAATTTCAATAAAGGCAAAGATGGTGAAGAGTGTTTGAAATTCTTCAATATTCTGAAATGGGGTGCAACTGTGTACAGTACGCTATGACAGCATAAGTGTGAAAGTCCAATAACAATGCTCCAAAATTATATACACCTAAATTTTGAGGCCTTATTCTTCAGCCTAACGAGCCTATAGGTAAATCCGGCATTGGGATTAAAGGCATACAGGATGCCAGAATTGATTTTTTTTTTATATTAAAAGTTGCCAATATTCGATGTTTATACTAATTGCAGTTTTCATAATGTCATATGTAAATAGCCTAGAACGAAGGAAATACGTCGCTGTTTTATTTTCTTGAATCCATTAAAGAAGCCACTTTTACGCGCGCAATATTCATACATGTACGACCTGACAGTGAACTCATTCGGAAAAGCGTTTGCGCATGTGCGAAATTGTTTGTTGATGAAGAAAGCACATGGCACAAATCGAATCGTAGAAGAACAAAAACATTGACGGATTCCATACGAAAACAACTCAAAAAGGAGGTTTCAGCAATCTTTGAGTAAAAATTAAAAAAATATGTTATACCGACCTATTCCATTTTCCAACACGTAAGCCTAATTTAGTATTTTTTTGCGGCCGAATCATATTTTAACAGTAGAATTGCATCGTAGTTTGTTTTATATATTCTTTTTTTCAGGAGAAAACGCTAGGTGATATCTTTTTTAAATTAGAGACTAAAATAATGAACTCAATGTCTGTTTTTTTCTTTTTAAAAATGTAATCAAGACAACTCAAGTGTTGTCAATAATATGCAATAAAATTTGTTTACAATTTTCCCTTTATCGGGCCCCTTTGCACAGTTTGGGTTTGTTTTTATTGATTTCATCACGTATTTCCGATTTTAAGTGTCATTCTTACTATATATCATTATATAATATTAACTGATTACCCCGGGATCCAATTTCATAGATATATTTCTTAAATTATATTAATTATAACGCATTCTTTCTGGTTATTTATAGCAGTTATCAGTATTCGGCAAACTTCGGTAAAGCAGCCAATTTATAATTAGGTCGTGTTAATGGCGATTTTACCAACAGACATTCGAATTCTTTTCACTAATTACAACATGTACATTATAACATATTTTTTAAACCTGGTTTCTTGTTCCTAACATTTTATTAGTATAAAACATCGCATATTGGCAACTTTTAATATAAACAAAAAAATTCAATTCTGACAGCCTGTATGCCTTTAAGTCATTTTTCTTACTTGTATTTGACAGTCTATGTTTTAATTTGAAATTGAACGCACGTAATATATATATATGTACTTGTAATTTTGTTTGTGATATTCTACATCCAAAGTCAATAATAGAATTTTTTTTTAAATTAGCCATTAATCATTATTAGGGTGTAACTTGGGTGCTAATAAAGTTATTATTATCAAATTACATATTGCATATCTGTTACTACAAATATCATGATATAAACCACTTTGTTTTTAATTCGTTTTTTATAAGTTTGTATTAACTTAAATAATGTTTTTGTAAGTTTGCAAATAAAACATGTCCAGAACAGACTATGATTATCAAAACAACAAATACCGGTAACCCTTTATTTATTCTACCTGTAGATAAACGTGACTGTACATGGCGGCTAAGTATGTACAGTGTTCCGAAATCGTGTTTATTTAATTAAAAAAGTATTTAGTGTGAATAAGTAAATGTATTAAGCANTATACTTAATATTATAATTTGACAGCAATCTAACTCAGCAATTTTTAACATATTGTATAGGATAATGAATGAATTCATTATACAGTCACGGGAAATAAAGTATATTATACAACGTCTAAGCAAGTGACAACCATACAATATATCTGTCCCACTGGATCTGAAAGTTACTAAGGATACTAGGTTAATACTTAATATTAAATATACGTCTGAAAATTAAATCAAACAGTGTTAGAAATAGATTTTTGAAGCTGCCAAATTTTTGTTCTTCCCTCGACGGGATTTGAACTCACACCATATATATATGTACTTGTAATTTTGTTTGTGATATTCTACATCCAAAGTCAAGTAACGTACCGTCAATAATAGAATTTAAAAAAAAAATGTAGCCATTAATCATTATTAGGGTATAACTTGGGTGCTAATAAAGTTATTATTATCAAATTACATATTACATATCTGTTACTACAAATATCATGATATAAACCACTTTGTTTTTTAATTCGTTTTTTATAAGTTTGTATTAATTTAAATAATGTTTTGTAAATTTGCAAATAAAACAAGTCCAGAACCGACTATGATTATCAAAACAACAAATACCGGTAACCCTTTATTTATTCTAACGTGACTGTACATGGCGGCTAAGTATTATACAGTGTTCCGAAATCGTGTTTATTTAATTAAAAAAGTATTTAGTGTGAATAAGTAAATGTATTAAGCAACAAAGAATGTGCAATAAAAACGTAGATATCAAATTTAGACCACACAACGCGTTTATGGAATTAAAAAGCGTGAAGAAACCAAAGGGGTAATCAGAATCCGTAAATCTGAGATAACAAAGGGGTAATCAGAATCCGTAAATCTGAGATAACAAAGGGATAATCAGAATCCGTAAATCTGAGATAACAAAGGGATAATCAGAATCCGTAAATCTGAGATAACAAAGGGATAATCAGAATCCGTAAATCTGAGATAACAAAGGGATAATCAGAATCCGTAAATCTGAGATAACAAAGGGGTAATCAGAATCCGTAAATCTGAGATAACAAAGGGGTAATCAGAATCCGTAAATCTGAGATAACAAAGGGATAATCAGAATCCGTAAATCTGAGATAACAAAGGGGTAATCAGAATCCGTAAATCTAAGATGGACAAACAACGCAATGGCCAAAAGAACAAGGACACAAGGAGAAACAATGATCAACAACACAATACACAGAAAACTAAAGATCGAGTAAAACGAACCCCACTAAAAACCGGGGGTGAACTCAGGTACTCTGGAAGAATTATCAGTTCCTGCTCCACTAGTGACACCCGTCGTGTTACTGTTAAACGACACGAACATCATCTGACATGGAAATCTTGTTGGACGCCAGTATGTATATAAATAAATACATTGGCCCTTATTTGGGTGTAACTTGGTTCCTGTTACAATTATTATTATCAATTTACATATTAAATATTTGTTACGACAAACAACATGATGCAAGCACATTTTTTGTAGCCATTGACTCTTATTTGGGTGTAACTTGGGTCCTGTTACAATTATTATTATTAATTTACCTAATAAATATTTGTTACGACAAACAACATGTTGCAAACACATTTTTTTTACATTTTTTTTTGTGTGTTTGCAAATTGCAAATTGTTTAAACTACTAATACCCCTTTATATATGCTACCTGTAATTAAACGTGACTCTAATTGTCGTATAAGTACAGTGTTCAGAAACCGTGTTTATCTAATTTAAAAGTATTTATTGTGAATAAGTATACAAGCATACAGCGTATTATGCCACAAAGAATGAGCAATAAAAACGTAGTTGTCAATTTTAGCACACGTCGCGTTTCTGGAATAAAACGCTTTGAAGAAAGGAAATTGATCATCAGAATCCGGAAATCGAAGAAGAACAAACAATGTAATGGCCAAAAGGAAAAGGGCAAACAATGCTCTACATCACACTATACATAATACTAAAGATAAAGCAACACGAACCCCTCTAAATATCGAAGTTTGAACTCGGGTGCTCCGGAAGGGTTAGTAGTTCCTGCTCCACTAGTGACACCCGTCGTGTTACTGATAAACGACACGAACATCATCTGACATGGAAATTGTAAAAAAGTGAAAGTTTGTTTCCATACCCTCTAGACGACAATTTGGAAAATCGACAAAGTTTCTGTAAAATATATGGCACAAAAGACCACCGATAGAAGGGAGAAGTAATTAACATATAGACTGGCGAGTGTGTCTTTGCCGACTATGTTGTTTCTGATCATCTATTCTTCCACACCTAATCACGTCCCTACCACCAATGGTACATACATGATGTATCGTTTGAAAATGTCTGGTCATGACTACAGCTGAAATGCAGCTTAACTGATGCTAGACGACAATCAATCGGTCAACCATGTTTGAAACAAATAATGACTTTAGACGAGCTAGTTAATATATCCCCCGTTTCGTTTGTTCGTGATTGACTTCTAGTCTAACTGGCTCTAATTTCTTTTAATTTGGAACATCGACAACTGTGAAATATTTACACAAAAGCCTACCCAAGTACTGATATATAGGCAATTTATTGTGTTGATTTCGATTTTTACGAAATATTAGGAGAGATCCGCTAGTTTGAAGCAGGGGTGAGAAGTTATTCTTAAGTTTGCCAATAAAGGGGAGAAGTAATTAGCATAAAGACTGATGTATGTGTTAAGTTACAGTAGATTATTATGTTTTCAAGTATTTTGTGCCTATGACCATCTATTCTTCTATCCATGGCCCCAAACCTACCACCATTTTTACCTACATGTTATATATTTTGCAATGAATCGATCAAAAGATAAATGACTTTAGACGAATTGATTAATATGGCTCCCGTTTACTATTGTTCACGATCGACTTCTGGTCTAAATTACTCTAATTTATTTAACAAAATGTTTTCACACAATGACTGACTTACGACAGTCGTCAATTATAGTCAGTGACTGAACTTCCATCGATTATGTCATAAATTTGCTATTTTCCTCTTTCTCTTACAATATCGCCGCCAGTTTGTATAAAGTAACCCATATTAAGACTATCTACACGATAATATAGTGGAAAATTGCCGACATTTTTGTTCAACTATGTGATATCATGAGTGAGTGATTGAGTGATTGTTGCTTAACGGCAATTCAGCAATTTTTCAGCTATATCATGGCGAGAACGAGTTAATTTTCAATAAGATGATGATGAGGTCCGCTTTGTACTAGACCAACACACTGGGTTGGATTTTCATAGTGCTAGCTAACGATATCAATGAAAAGGTCAAAGGGAGAAATAAAACGAAAGTATAAAACCCAAACTACACAAGCTTCAGATTACAAAAAAAAACATATATCATCAGTAAATATATACATTAGAGAGTTTTGTTTAACGAGAATAAGCAGGATTTGGAAAAAAGCCAGAATGTAATATGTTCGCCTTTAATCTGTGCTCAATGTATTATTCGTCTTTTTCAGTTAAATTTACTCCACACTCATTCGCATCAATGTCCACCAATAAGGATGAATGGAAATTTTTTGTGTTGAGTAGGGATAATACCAATACTATTAAGCCTGGAGAATTACCGACAAACAAGTTAGATATTACGACTACACGTAATACCAAGTGCCTAGCAACAGAATTCGCTAACTGTCTTCTTAAAAAGAAAGGCGGCATCGTTGTGTTAAGAGGAACGCAAGATGTTTTAAATTCTTACAAACACTTAGAGGTTAGTAAAAATCAACCAGAGACGCCCATTACCAAAGGTCATATTCCGCTAGCTGAAGATGAAAAAAAGGAAAACCCTCATATCGATGAAACATTAGAGCTTCTCGAAATACGTATACTAGCCGACAATATCGAGCACGTTTCAGACGATGTTGATATCGAAAGACTTCCTGAAACGCCCACTCCATCAAATGAAATGGTAAATGACATGGACAAATCCTGCAGTAAGTGGAATATTTCAAAAATTGCAGAATATTTCAGTTATAAGGATTGCGTCATCGAACTTAAAATGCCGACTAGGTGTTCCTCTAACCTGGACAAGATATATGAAATGGTGCAAAAAGATATACGTCTCCGATTACAAGTAGTAAGGGGTATTGACTTGAAAGAGAAAAAATGGGATTATTATCCTAATTTTTTAAGGCAATTGATATCAATAACAAGCTCAGAAACCGGAAGTAGACTTGTGTTAGATTCTCTTCTGGTTCCTCTGTGTTCTGTCCTTAATTTACAATTAGAAGTCGAGAAAAAGATAGAATGTAATTTTCTGCCTAACTGTAGACTTGATTATTGTATCCGAAAGGGAGAACACATAATCGGCTGCATCGAAGCTAAGACTGTGACGAGTTGGAGCAACGACAGTTCCATTGCGCAGGGTGTTTTGCAGCTTATCATTTTACAGACAATTTTGCTACGGACTGAAACGCCGAAAGTTAATATTTCAGAATTCCCTGTCTTTGCAATAGTGACAGATGGGCATCGATTTATATACATGCAGCTTAAAGGATCATCTTTAGGATTTGAATATGAGAAGGGTGAATTAAAGTTCAGGGAAGTCAGACAGGAAAGTGATTTTAAAGACATTTTACGACATATAAGTTTCCTTGTAGAGGGAGATTAAGGCGAGGATGATGTTATTCTTATAGATTAGGAATTCATGTTCACTTTGTTCAGGAAGTGTAGACGACTTTCGTAAGGTTCTCATCCCTCAGCCATAAGTGACCTTAGCCGCTCTTGGTCATCCTGTTTAGACCTCTTGGTTTTCGTGCACCAGAAGACTTTTAAATTATTTGACTTTTAAATATGTTGGCGTTGAGTACAACTGATGAATATTATTCCAGAAACGCCTCGTGCGCACTAAATTTGATATCTACGTTTTTGTGTGTATTATGAATAAAAAGCAAATGAATAAATTGGCGAAAAAAATATATTTGTCCCACAAAAGACTTGTATCGCCATTCTCCCATGGACTCGTACCGCGGCGATTTTGATGTCGAAACAGACACAAATTCAATTGATTGCAATGCAAATTGTATGCATGTACAAGTTGCAATTAGGCTATGATAAGCATTGAGTAAAACTGGTGGGTTACCATTTCGCCATTGCTGAAAATACAGGTAAAGAAAGGTAGAAAAATACTAAAGCGAAATGGGAATTGTACTAAGGCAAAGTGAGAATTTGTAGATTTTACTTAAATCAACAAATAGCAATCAAATTCAGACTTTTTTTTTTTTACAAATAATTATTAATTTAAAGGGGCATTATCTGCCAAAATCGTAAATTTATGTTACCCATAAAAACTATCAAATATGATTGATGCCTTAATAAAACGTGTTTCTCTAACTTATAAATGTTATGAAATGTACGCGCATCGGGGAAAAAAGGTGCAACTGATCGTGTTTTGAGATCGATCAAGAAATGAACGCCATCTTGTTAATTAGCGGCATTGTTTACGGAGTTTGCCGAATCGTCATTAAATCAGTACAACAATACACTTATTTCTTATTTTCTGTGAATCTGCTTTTAGTCGGCGTTAATTACGGACAAAGAACCAAAATAATCGGTTTTACCTGTCACTAGTAAGGTCAGTTGCATACGGAGAAAGCGAGGTCAAATTATTTGCTTGCAAGGAAATAATAAATCGATTGTAATTTTCGTTCTCAAAAGGCGAAACGTTGTACGATAAGCTGTTTAATGTGAAATATTTACCTTTATTTCATCATTTTAAAGCTATTTACCAATTTCCAAAACATATAATTGTCTTGGTCAAAATCGTAGCTAATGCCTCTTTAATCAAATAATCTTTTTTTATCAAATGTATAAACAACATTTAATTTAAAATTTCAACTTTTTAAACTTGAATGTTTAATGTTGAATGTTACTTTTCCTCGCCATGACATAGTTCCAGACCTACTCATTTGGCGTTAGACAACACTCACTAACTCAATATTTTATTGAAAGATATGTCATTGTCATCATTTTCTACTGACTTCCTTGAAAGCTCATAACATGATTGGTACGTTGAAATAAACGTTAGTGAAAACTGAAAGGGCAATAGCGAAGGAAAAATCCAGAGACACTGGCCACATTGGGTACACAAAACACAGGACGAAGACAAACAAAAATAAAACACATAACAAAAACTAAAATGATGAACAACACGGACTCCATGAAAAACAGGGGGGTAAATCAAGGTGAAAACAACGTTGGACGTTGATGACACGCAATCTCTAAAGTACTGTTGAAAGTGGTGTTAAACATATATAACCAAAACCATAGGCGAGACATTGCACCATGAGGGGTTTATGTATGAGGATGGGTCGACGTACTCAGCTTTCAAATATATATGATTCGTCGTAACGTTTCCACTTCAATAAATCAATGGATGGGGAATTTTCAGCCCTGATATATTTCTCCAATCCCACAGCATTTTACAACAGCATAATTTTGACACGCAATATTGTACATACAAAACGTAGCTCTATCTGATAATTTCGTTCTCTGAATCATGTACATGTATTATGTGTATAATATTTCGTAATTTCGTCAAACATATGAACGAGTCATCAATAATGCTCAGTATATGAATGTGTAGGGTTGCATGCCAATGTGGAATATGAATTCGGGTATTTTTCAAAACTTAGCTACACTACCAAATTGTACCACAAAAAATAACGCTTTCCCCGTGACCACTGATGTCTGTTTGATGGTGCTTAACGCCACTTTCAATGATATTTCAGCTATGTCGTGGCGGTCAGTTTTATTGATGCAGAAAACCGGAGTACCCGGATAATACCACCGACCTGACGCAAGTCACTGACAAACTTTATCACACAATGTTTTACACCTCGCCCTGATCGAGATGCGAACTCACAACATCAGTTATGATAGGCACTGATTGCATAGGTAGTTGTAAATCCAACTACCATACGATCATGGCCGCGACGACCCCGTGACCATTGAAGTAGTTATGTATACCTACAAGTATATACAATAATGTACATGCTTTATTCTTCTCACCTTATCATATGTACAGTGTTATGTATACATACTAGTATATACAATAATGTACATTAATATTTTCCCGCGTTTCGCTATAGTATAGCGGGAAAATATTGTATTGTTGGTTCGTTATTCAGACATATTCGTATTTAGTCGATGTAATCGACCAATCAGATGGTTCTGTAATATTCGGATGTCAGGTGTGCTCGAATAGGTATTCGTCACTTTCTAGCCGTCGTGCAATTACACAAGACGCAATGGATGCCGGCATACGAGATACGATACAAGCTGAGATACATAGTGCCGTCAAAAATACTCAGGATCCACTTCTTAATAGTTTGACAACGTTGTTAGACAATCGTTTGGAAGGATTTCAGAAGAATATCCAAGATTCACAGAAATCTCTATCAGACACGCAGTTAGCCAAGATCGATGAATCCATGTCCGACACGCACAAGTTTCGTAAGAGGGGAAACGAAGAACAATACAAACATAACCAGAAGGTATTCATAAAGATGAAAGAAGCAAGCAACCTAATCGAGACCGATAATTTATCTCAGGAGAACGTCAACGCCACTAAAAGAAAAATTTATGAAGGTATGGACTTGATAAAACAACGTCAGAAACTCATAAAGTTAGCTGATTCATCCGATGCAGGTTGGCGAGTCGTGGATGAATATATCTCAAACCTTCTGGCGGACGACTCGGATGACGAAAAGAAGATTTATAAAGCACAGAGTAGAGCCGATAGTAAAATTAAGAAAGAAAATTAAAGAAAAAGGTGGATTTCAAAACAACACCCTACAGCTATAAGAAAACTACCTCTACTGTAGGAAATTCTATCCCGGTGACGACGAATGCTGCTTTTAAGCCTGGTAGATGCTTTTTCTGCAATGAAAGGGGACATTGGAGGAGGGAATGCCCAAAGGTAGCTGCGGAACAGAGGGGTAGTTTGAATAAGATAAGTATAGAACATTATGTTAATAATGATAAGTCGAGCACACCTTTGTTTACAAGCGAGATATCACGTGACATTAAGGTATCGAGCAATACACATTACACTAATAACGAAAGGAATGTCATTAAAAAAAACACAGGTGTAGGTAGTTTACGCGAGAGTGTAAACAAATGGAAAGAGATTGGAGCTAATGATTTTATCGTAGATGTAATCGAAAATGGATATACAATACCTTTTCTTACATTACCGAATCAGATTGAATTAGATAACAATAAATCGGCACGCGATAATCCTGATTTCGTAACAGATGAAATAAGCAAATTATTAGAAAAGGGTTGCATCAGTCTAGTAACAGATAAACCACATTTCATAAACCCGTTAACTGTATCAAACAATGGGTCAAAACTCAGATTAGCTTTAGATGCGAGACATATTAATCCTCATTTGTTTAAATTTAAACATAAGTACGAAGATGCAAACACAGTAAGGCAATTGTTCGATAAAGGCAATTATATATTTTCATACGACTTGAAAAGTGCATACCACCATTTACGTATTTTTCACACAGATGTAACATACCTAGGTTTTAAGTGGAAAGATGAATATTACGTTTATAACGTTTTGCCTTTTGGGTTAGCCACTAGTGGTTACATATTTAGTAAAGTGGTTAGAGAAATAATAAAATACTGGAGAGCCAAGGGTCTCAAAATAATTATGTATTTAGACGACGGACTCGGCGGAGGCGATAATTATAAAAATGCACTGGTTGCAAGTAATCTTATCAAGAAAGATCTGCATCATTTCGGTTTTAGCATTGCACAGGAAAAATGTAACTGGGTTCCAGTACAAAAATTAGAATGGTTAGGTTTTCGATGGGATGTGTCGGAAGGGGTTTTGAGGGTAACCTGTAAGCGCATCAGTAAACTGAAAGCTTCAATTGAAGATCTCGTACAGCAACATTGCCAAGGTACGGTCATGTTTTGCGTACGTTTTATAGCAGGTATAGTGGGCCAGATTATTTCGACACAAGCCGTTCTTGGTGAGCAAATTCGTTTAAGAATGAGACATATGTATAATTGCAAGGGTTAGTTGGAACTCTAAGGTAGTATTCAGCATAGATGCAGTGAAAGAATGCATGTTTTGGTTAAAAAATGTAAAAAGATTAAATGAGATAGGATCTCAGTTGTGTCAGTTGACATACAACGAGGCACAAGATGCATACATTTTTTGTGATGCATCAGATAAAGGTTTTGGTGGTCATTTGACAACAGGTTCAGAGGACGAATCGTTAGAAATGTTTGGTAGCTGGTCGCTTGATGAACAAGTTCAGAGCTCTACTTGGAGGGAGCTTGAGGCCGTAAAGAGAGTGTCGACACATTTCAGTACAGGTTTACAAGGCAGGACGGTCAGAGTTTACACTGACAACAAAAATGTTGCACACATAATCAGAGTTGGTAGTAGAAAAATTTCATTACACAAAAGTGTTATGTCAGTTCATGAACTTTGTAAAAATAATTCCATAAAACTAAGTATAGTTTGGATACCTAGAAAATATAATTCACATGCTGATACGTTGAGCAGAAAGTCGGATTGTGACGACTGGTTAGTACAATATTGGTTATTCAAAAACTTAGATAATTTATGGGGTCCGCATAATTGCGACCGGTTTGCACACGACTATAATGCAAAATGCCAGAATTGCAACTCGAGGTTTTGGTGTCCAGGCACAGCTGCAGTCGACACGTTTATGGTACATTGGTGGGACAAGAACAATTGGTTAGTTCCCCCACCACGCCTGATTCCGCAAGTAATTAATAAATTAAAGCGAGAAACATGTACCGGTACTCTCGTCGTTCCTGAATGGACATCTCCGCCTTTTTGGCCGATGATCGTAGATGGTCAAAGTAATTTCAGATCATATATAGTAGCACACAGATTTTTTCAGGGTGAAAATTTAACAAAAAGGGGGAGAGGACAGAGCGGCGTTTTCGGAGATCGGTATTTGAAATTTAGATTGTTAGCTCTTAGAATAGCATTTAGATCGTAAGATGCTTATGATGTTTTATTATTTTGACAGGTATCAGAATAGACCAGTTTATTGATGAAGCTATCCAGGAGAGTGGAATAGACGTGAGCAGCAGTTTGTACGAATTGTACCCCAAACTGTGCGAACTTTTAATAAGTAGCAAAAGTGAGAATACAGTCAAATCTTATTGCAATGTTTTTAAAAGGTGGGAACATTTTAGAACTTTACATGGACAAAATGCTTTACCTGCACAGCCTGTGCAGTTTGCTCTGTATTTAACTAGTTTATTGAAAAACGGTTCTACCTATCATCCAGTGTACAATGCAGTTTATGGAATTAAATGGGCCCATGAGATAAATGGACTTGACGATATCACAACAAAATCATTTGTAGTATCTGTTTTGGAAGCTTCGAAACGTGTTGCACCTAAAACTACTCAGAAAAAAAGATCTTATTTCTACTGATTCATTGATAGAACTTTGTAATATGTTTAAAGATTCTAACGATTTGCTTATCATTAGGGATTTAACAATTATGTTATTGAGTTTCGCTGGTTTACTTAGGTATGATGAAGTCAGTTCATTACGTTTTTGCGACATACAAGTTCGTGATAGTTTCTTAGTTTTGCATATTAATAAGAGCAAGACAGACCAGTATAGGCAGAGCAATGAGATACTTATTTCCAAAGGTTCCACGTCAGCATGTCCGTATAATATGTTCTTGAAATACTTGCATTTGGTTGATTCTGGTGGTGTTTCATAATTTTTTTTATTTCGATCCATATATAGGTCAGGCAGCACATGTAAACTCATATGTAAAAATAAGAAACTTAGTTACACGGCTGCTAGGACAACTTTATTAAAGAGAATAAATTTGGTCTCTCCACATTGCAATATAGGTCTACATTCTTTCACGGCGGGTGGTGCAACAGTTGCAGCAAATGCCGATGTTAGCGAAAGGTGTTTGAAGAAACACGGCAGATGGAAGTCGGACTCTAGTAAGGATGGCTATATATTATATACTAGACTCCACTGAGAAGCGGTTGAGTGTATCGCAGGTTTTGGGACTATAGTGTTTTGGTTGTTTTTCTTTTTAATCTCGGCCCCCTTTCTTTGTATATTTTCTAGCACGTACGGCGGTCTGTCGGGCAAATTGATATTTGCGTTTTTTAGTTGTTATTTAGTATAGACAATACTAATATTTTCCCGCGTTTCGCTATAGTATAGCGGGAAAATATTGTATTGTTGGTTCGTTATTCGGACATATTCGTATTTAGTCGATGTAATCGACCAATCAGATGGTTCGGTAATATTTGGATGTCATGTGTGCTCGAATAGGTATTCGTCACTTTCTAGCCGCCGTGCAATTACACAAGACCACATTTACATTTAATAATACATATTAAATTAGTTTTCTCTTGGTGAGGTCCGACACCTTATCCTGAGATAGCCTCGAGCATTGGCGTAGGATACAGGTTTCCATTTTTTTTATTGGTTTTTCCTGGACGGCCTTGGCTATCAGTGATGGATATTTATTTTTTGTGAATGGTACAGCTTACATTTTTATTGGCTGTATTAAGGAAGTCTAATTGTAATGAAATAATGTTTCTTGATACTGTTATACTAATATATGTATTGGATGTTTATTGTATACACATACAGTTTATTTAGTAATAAAATAATTCGGCGTCCAGCACGTACGGCGGGCTGTCTGGCAAATTGATATTTGCGTATTTTAGTTGTTATTTAGTATAGACAATACGCTTTATTGTTCTCACCTTATCATATGTACAGTGTCATGTATACCTACTGGTATATACAATAATGTACATGCTTAATTCTTCTCACCTTATCATATGTACAGTGTCATGTATACCTACTAGTATATACAATAATGTACATGCTTTATTCTTCTCATCTTATCATATGTACAGTGTCATGTATACCTACTAGTATATACAATAATGTACATGGTTTATTCTTCTCACCTTATCATATGTACAGTGTCATGTATACCTACTAGTATATACAATAATGTACATGCTTTATTCTTCTCACCTTATCATATGTACAGTGTCATGTATACCTACTAGTATATACAATAATGTACATACTTTATTCTTCTCACCTTATCATATGTACAGTGTCATGTATACCTACTAGTATATACAATAATGTACATGCTTTATTATTCTCACCTTATCATATGTACAGTGGCATGTATACCTACTAGTATATACAATAATGTACATGTTTTATTCTTCTCACCTTATCATATGTACAGTGTCATGTATACCTACTAGTATATACAATAATGTACATGCTTTATTCTTCTCACCTTATCATATGTACAGTGTCATGTATACCCCCTAGTATATACAATAATGTACATGCTTTATTCTTCTCACCTTATCATATGTACAGTGTCATGTATACCTACTAGTATATACAATAATGTACATGCTTTATTCTTCTCACCTTATCATATTGATGGATCTCATATAACATGATACTCAACTTCCCTGAAAAGAGAAAGCTCAAGATTATTGTATTGTAACCGATTAACGGCAATACAACCGCTATATCTTACTTTTATCTCCTTTTGAAGATTAGGAATTAGTTTTCACTACAACAACGATGCTCGCTCAAATATATGTCAGGTTGGCATTTAACCCACATGAGGAAAACAATTGCTTAACCGCACCATTTCGTAAAGAGAGGTGGTGTGGCCAATAACTTAGCCCCGCCACTTTTTATTGAAGTGTCTGTACCAAGCAAGGAAAGTGAGCGGTCTTGTATATATGTGTTCCGACAGTTTGATAATTGTTTGTTTTTAAAGGGGATGGGAATACGTATATAAAAAGGAAAAATTTGCCACCAGTTTGTCTCTGGACTTTTTTATATCTTGATGTTGTCTCTGTACTCGATACAACATTATGATATATTATTGAAAGTGACATTAATTAAATCTTAGCAAATATTCCATAAAATGTTCACAATGTATATATGTTATCTATGTTTGTTTGTTTGTTTGTTTGGTGGTGTTTAACACCACTTTCAAGTATATTTCATTTATATCGTGGCGGTCAGTTTTATTGGTGAATCACAAGGTAAAAAGGTTATTTATGTTTCCTTGTTTGTTTGATGGTGTTTAACACCACTTTCAATAACATTTCAGTTATGTCGTGGCGGTCAGTTTTATTGGTGGAGGAAACCGGAAGACCCGGAGAAAACCACCGACCTGTCGCAAGTCAGTGACAAACTTTATCACATAATGTAGTACACCTCGCCCTGATCGAGATTCGAACTCACAACACCAGTGGTGATAGGCACTGATTGCATAGGTAGTTGTAAATCAAACTACCATACGATCACGACCACGACGGCACCGACATTAATTAGATCTTAACAGATATTCCTTAAAACGATCACAATGTATATATGTTATTTAGATTGCCTTTATTGGGTACAGTAATATCAATGGTGTATCTGTAATGTACATGTTATATAATTACCTGTAGAGTGACAAGACACGTTTCATGTACATAATGATTAATCAAGTTAAAATCAGTACACCTGTACATGTTAAACTTTGTGAAAATATTTATTTCGTTCAAAGGTACATAACTCTAGAAAACTTTAATTTTTAGTTTTTGTTGGGTTTTATTTACGTGCTAAACATTGTCTTGAAACCTGTATGCAAATATAGGATATGACTTTGGGAATTTCATACCCAACAAAATGCTACTGTCATGCTTTAAATCATCCCGCTCGCCGACACCTCGAAAAATATGACGAACATATGTCTCATCACCCTCGGGGGTATTCATCTACACTATTTACATTAGTATGTTTACATATGTTGTTTTTATCATGTGTAAAAATAGCATTTTTATCTATTTGAAAAACAGTGACGAGGCGTAGTAAGCAAATTCTGTCCACACACGAATAGAGATAACACTTGGTAAGATAAAGGGGACATATTTCTTCCGAGTTCAGTAGAAAGTAGAACAGGTTTGTTTATTTCTTATTTATTCAGTGTAATGTTATGTTTTCTATATTTACATACATATATGAAAATGTCTGAAATAAACATGTAAATAAACAATTTAGTGCACACGACGCGTAACCACATCAATGGCGTTATAGTTAGCGTGTTCGACTCGAGTGCGGTAGATCGTGGGTTTGGGCCCCGGTCAGGTCAACCCAAAGATTATAAAATTGGTATTTGCTGATTCTCCACTAAGCACACAGCATTAAGGAGAAATAGCAAAGACTGGTTGGCTCGTAATTAGAATAGTGTGTCTGATTGAAGAGACGTAATCAACAGGTTGGCATTGGGATTTGCATATTAAGATATACTTGTATTGCCACTAGTGCGATGACAGATCATGGATATAGAGCTGTAAGAGTTTACATTACAACGGACGGACAATGACCGTTCTAAACTAAACTGTTGCAAGATTCCTGTACTGCAAGAGGTGGCATTCGGTAAATTCAAAACACTCATGTACTTCCCGTCTTTAAAGCCAGTTGTGTATTTGAAATGTCCCGCACAACCAGCTATCTGTCTCCTTCATACGAAGAAATTAAAGTATGTGCACAGGGTAGAAGCTACAAGAATGCGCATGCGTTGACACACCCTCCGCCCCCTCCCCAAGATACAATGGGAGGCGGGTATAAATATAGATACATGTATACAATTAATTCTCACACAAATTGTCTAACAATAGAAAGAAGGTGACAGAAACACAGAGGGGAAGCTATAATAAGACACATATCCCACCCCTACCTCGATATACTACGGAAGTTGGGTCAAATACAGATATACAATTCTCACACAATTTGTTTAACCATAGGGAGAAGTTTGCAGAAATATATTAGTATGGAAAAAATATACTAGTACAGGATCTTTATCGATTAAGTCCCGATTCTTCAATATATTATTACCAAATAGTTAAACAAATAAAAAAAAAAATAAAAAAATGTGTTAATCATGTAGTTGCACATAACTAGGTTAAGATATATGCAACCAGTACGCTTGCACAACTTTTACTATTTTTTGCTACGCTTACGCGATATATAGGACAAATAAAAGGTGGTTTCCTCCGGTTTCCTCCACCAATAAAGCTGACCGTCACGATATAGCTGATCGATATGTAAACTTTAAATTATAACTTTTCTTTTAGATTTAATATTTAAAGGGGCATTATCTGCCAAATCGTAATTTTTTTTTACCCATAAAAACTATCAGATATCATTGATGTCTTAATAAAACGTGCGTGTGTGCATATACATTTTATGAAATGTACTCGCATCGAGGAAAAATCGTGCAATTGCTTGTGTTTTAAGATCGATCAAGAAATGGACGTCAACCCATTAATTGCTTACGGAGTTTGTTGAATCGTCATTAAATAAACACAACAATAACTTATTTCTTTTTTTTTGTTCATCTCCTTTTAGTCGGTGTTAATAATAGACAAAGAACCATACAAGTGTGCAGTTAATAAGCTACAAAATACAAATTATTCGTTTTTACCTGTCACTAGAAAGGTCAGTTGAATATGGAAAAAGCGAAGTCAAATTATTTGCTTGCAAGGAAATAAGTAATCGATGGTAATTTTCGTTCTCAAAAGGCGAAAAGTGGTGTGGCCAAAAAGTGGTTCGATTTAAGATGTTTAATGTGAAATATTTACCTTTATTTCACCACTTTAAAGCTATTTACCAATTTTAAAAACATAAATTTTTTTTGGTCAAATTCGTAGCTAATGCCCCTTTAAAGTTTTATAATTTCTCATATTTAATTCGAATTGATTAACGTATATTTTATGTTTTTAATTCGTCAAATTCTAGGAAAACGATAAACAAACACATTAGTGACATTGTTTGAATTTAATATTTGTTCCGAAAACTGTTAGTGGGCTTAATTGCATAGTACATGTAAAAGGCACTTGTCGCCAAACCTACATACTAATAATCCAACGTAGGATGACAAGACTTGATAAAAATCATAAGAATTGACATGAAAATAAGCAGTGCCGAATTTAGATAAAGAGAGGCCCTAGGCTAATCCCCTCCCAATTCCTCACCTTCTAAACTGGAGGAAAATGGAAGCGTGTTTAATAAATTTCAATAAAGGCAAAGATGATGAGGTGTGTTTAAAATGCTACAATATTCTGAAATGGGGTGTTAAAACACCAAACATAAATCAATCAATCAATCTATTCCAGAAGCGTTTTGATATCTATTTTTTTATTTTACATTTGAGGTTTTTTTATGGAGAATAACTTGAATGTCGAGAAAGCTAGAATGTAACATATTTACCTTTAGTTTGTGCATTATTCGAATTCGTCTTTTTCAGGTAAATTGATCCCACAAGCATTTGTGACAATGAGCAAAAATGGAAATATTTTTTTGTCGAGTATTAAGACTTTTAAATATTTGCCGACAAACAATTTAACAATTACGACTAAAAGTAATATCAGGTGCCTAGCAACAGAATTCGCTAACAAACTTCTCAAAAAGAAAGGTGGCACCATTGTGTTAACAGGAAAGCAAGATGTTTTAAATAGCTACAAACACTTAGATGTTAATAAAAACCAAGCAGAGACGCCCATTACCAAAAGAAATATTCCGCTAATAAAAGCCGAAACTTGGCCAAAATCTAAAGATGAAACCATAGACAATATTGATGAACCAGCAAGAAAACGGGCTCGGCGTCAACTCTTTTCTGATAGGGAGAACACTGTTATATCTGAGTCGTCATCAGATGACGACAATAGTGTAAGCTTACTAGCGACTTATGACAGTACCAAGATTCAACATGTTGATTCCCAAGATTCTGATTTTCTTATTCCAACAAAGATTGTAAAAACAAACAAGAATGTGCTAGAAAAACCTGATGCCATCTCTACGAATTCCATGGATCCTTTTGTAAAGCGGTTGGATGATACAAAAGGAAATATGAAAGACATGTCTGCCCAAAACGCGGAAGTGCTTCAGAGCGATACAAACGAAAATGTGAATGAAGCGTCTGCCAAAAACGTTGAAGCTATTATCCCGGAAGTGCCTCAGATCGATGAAACATCAAGGCATATTGAAGTATCAGTCGACGATATGTGGCTTGTTTCAGACGATATTGGAATCGATCGTAGCAGATATCGCGATACGCATGCTCCATCAAAGAAAAATGACATAGACAAAGCATGTAGTAAGTGGAATGTTTCAAACATTGCAGAATATTTCAGTTTCGACGATTGTGTCACCGAAATTAAAATGCCGACTATGTTTTCTCTTTACACCGCCGAAATCTATGAAATGGTACAACAAGATATATGTCGCCGATTAAAAATAGTAAAGGGTATTGACTTGAAAGAGAGAAAAAGGAATTTAGATTCTGAATTATTAATGCAATTGAAATCAATAACAAGCACAGAAGTCGGAAGTAGACTTGTGTTAGATGCTCTTCTGGTTCCCCTGTGTTCCGCCCTTGATTTACAATTCGAAGTTGACAAAAACATAAATTGCAATTTTCTGCCTAACTGTAGATTTGATTATTGTATCCGAAAGGGAGAACACATAATCGGCTGCATCGAAGCTAAGAGTGTGAAGAGTTTGAGTGACAGTTCCGTTGCGCAGGCTGTTTTACAGCTGATGATTTTACAGACAACCTTAATAGCGACTGAAACACCGAAAGTTGATATTTCAGAATTCCCTGTCTTTGCCATAGTGACAGATGGGCATCGATTTATATACATGCAGCTTAAAGGATCATCTTTAGGATTTGAACATGACCGGGGTAAACTAAGGATCAGGGAAGTCAGAGAAGAAAGTGATTTTAAACAAATTTTACGACATATAAGTTTTCTTGTAGACGGAGGTAAAAGCGAGGATGATGTTATTCTTATAGATTAGGAATTAATATTCACTTTGTTCAGGAAGTATAGACGACTTTCATAAGGTTCTCATCCCTCAGCCATACGTGACCTTAGCCGCTGTTGGCCATCCTGTTTAGACCCCTTGGTTTTCGTACTCACGAAGACTTTTAAATTATTTGGCGTAAAGCGTAACTGATGAAGATTATTCCAGAAACGAATCGTGCGTACTAAATTTGATCTATGCGTTTTTATTTGTATTATGAATAAAAAACAAATTAATAAATATGTGGAAAAAATATATTTGGCCACAAAAGACTTGTATCGCCATTCTCCCATGGACTCGTACCGCGGCGATTTTGATGTGGAAACACATACAAATTCAATTGCAATGAAAATTAAATACTAGTACATGTGCCAGTTGCAATTAGACTATGATAAGCATCTAGATAAACTTTAGTTGCATAATGTAAATATTAATTATTGCTTTATATCCAGCGAACCGTATTTCAGCTATATTCAGGACGAGAACAATTTCGATAATGTATAAAAGCTATAGTAATGAGTAAGAGATGGGCCAACAATTCAACACCGTTTAACTGCCACTGTAAAAGTATGGAGAGTTTGGGTAGGGACGAAACAAGTATTTTGTATCCGCTGCAATGAGCCTACTCACATTCGTAATGTGCAAAAAGAGGTCTTTTGTGTGCAGAGAACATGGCACTCTAAAACACGTTAGCCACTATGGTCCACGGTTTGCTGAGAGGACGTTTCTGTTTAGCACAGTCGGGACATGAATGATACTCTCCAAGCACGCGGCCATCATACAGTCTTAACCACGTCGATGGTGTAAGGGTTAGCGTGCGCGCCTCGAATGCGGTAGATAGTCGGGTGAAACAAAAGACAATGAAATTGGTATTTGTTGTTGCTTCTCCACTAAGCACTCAGTGGTGGGTTCAGAATCGGGATAATGTGTCCGAGTGGAGCGACAAATCTATCCACGGACTTGCTTCAGTGGGTTGACACTATAAAAAGTCAATTAAGCGTGTTGGTGTAGTTCTAAGTGGACATCATTATCATCTCAGTGGATGTAACTTGTTCTCGCCATGATATGGCTAAATAGTTGCCCATTTTGCGCTTAAGAACAAGCAATCACTCACTCATAGATTATATACGTTTTTATTATCAGATAGGTAAACGTATGTTAAAAAGAATGTATGTTTGCCGATCAAGTGTTTTAAATATTGATTGAAATATAGTTTTAATGTATTACCTAAACTATTATCTATATTTATATTTTAAGATGACCTTTAGACGTTTTCTTTTAACATAGAATGCTTTACAACTTACATTGTTAGAGACTTGTTAATAGTGATTGTATTATTATTAAGATGGTATTGTGATATGTACGTAATTATATGTTAAACACACTGCAATTACCCCGCCTGTATGTACCCCCGATGTAAAGGGTTAGTTATTCTAAATAAACATATAATAACGTCCGATCTAAAGGGCGAATTTTGTAGTATCGGCTGTTGCCGCACTAACAGGGACGGTCCTTTATTAACAACAGAATAGCATCTATTCAACATCTTCAAACGCTTGCTACAATCATACTGAGAGTCGAAGCCCCTCTAAAATTCCTCCTGTGTAATCTATCTGTTTATCCAGGAATTTAATTAGATTATGAACAAATTAAAATTACATGTTTAACACAATATACAATACATGTATGCATGCTCAATTTGACAACTATTTATTTTCCACAATAACGATCGACTTTTTATGTATACATCGTAGTTCGTGGATTTTAGTTTTATAAATAAACTACAAACATTCATATTTTTTTCTTTTTTATCCGGATACATAATGAGATTCATCTTTAGATAATCCAACAATTTGTCAAGAAAGAATTAAAGTCAATATAGTAAAAACAATAAATAAAATCAAAATAATCAAGAAATATTTAAAATCATGAAGAGCTTGAAGATACCAAAGTGGTAATCAGAATCCATAAATCGAGGAAGAACAGACAACAAAATGACCAAAATATAAAGGACAAAAGGACAAACAATGATATACAAAACATTATACATTAAACTAAAGATCGAGTAACACGAACTCCACTAAAAACTAACCAGAAATTAATAAAGTCACAATATTTGTTATCAAAACGTTTATAGCCGGGTATAATGTGTTACAAGCTCATATTTTTCCCATGGTAATCTTTTTTCAGTAATTGATTGATCTGGTTTCAAAATTATTTTGAAGATTTAGTGGAGAAATCTTTTTACCTATATGATATATTGTTTATAAACTTGTTCTGATGAATACAACTGACATACTGCAGTTCAATGTCCAAAGTGAAAACGGACAGAAGGACAAACAATGATCCACAAAACACTTGATAGACAACTAAATTTTCAACAAGCAATAACAAAATCCATTTGACTATTATGACACCTGGTCTTAACTCGATCGTATAGATATAAACTGTAGCTCAATGAGTTAGGTAGTTGAACTACCTAACCACTCATACAAGCCTATCACAAATACGACGTGGGTTCACGTCCAGCTTTGTAAATTACAAAAAAGAGCACACTCGCGACTCGTAGCCGCAAGTGATAAAGTTTACCAGTTCCTTGCCCATGGTGGGTGGTTCTCTCTGGGTACTCAGGTTTTTTCCACCACTAAAACTGGTCGCCATGATATAGCTGAAATATTGCTGAAAGTGTCGTTAAACACCAAAAATCAAAATCAGAATATATCATTGTAAAGTGGGGGGGTAGTCATAATTGTACATATTTTTACATTAAAATTCGTTGGTACTTGAACTAATATCGTTGGATTTACTTCATGTGTTGATGGCACATACACACAATAGCTATTTTAGTAAACAGTAATGTTATATCCATATGTCACAAAAGACTGTTTTATTCGACCATGAAGAATTCCTTTTAAAATCTGTTTTGCTCGGAAAAAGATTTCGGGATAAATTGCATCAGCATAAATTGACAGATATTATACTTCTTAGATGTAATTTTGAGGTTGAAATCTATAATTGAATAAAGGTGAAAAGGGACAAATCTGAAAGAAATGAATAGTAAACAGCAAAAATAAACAAACTGGCACTTACGTTCATGTTTAGGTAACAGATCATATTGTCTATAAAAGAATGAGTTAAGGTGAGTGACTTCAGACATTCTATATTAACATGCATTGTATTTAAATAGATCATTTAGCTGATATTGAAATCACCGAATACAAATATAATTGTTGTAATAACAAAACACTGAACTGACGACCTTGTGATAGTTGGCTGCTCTAGTTTTGAGACAACAGTATTTAGCTATCAACATACACTTTTTGTACTCTATATATTGAAATTATTTGTCTTTCCGATCGCTTGACGTTGAGAGCCTTCGGTGAAGGTTATTACAGAGAAAATACCGTTACCCAGTACGGTGAGTTCACGTTTCTCCCACTTTTGAAAACAATAGATTGGCTTGGTGTTTATACAGTAATTAAAATTGTTTATGCTCTCAAGGTATATTGAGACATGTAAATGATATAAATAATTCTAAAGATATACATGTAATACGCAAAAATGGAATATGTTTTACATAAGTAGACAAAATTATCTTGTGGTAAAGAATCAAAATTATCAGCTAGTATGTACAAACTGTGTTTCCAAATGTCAGTTGAGGATAGAAGTAATTGTCTGTGGTTGAATAAAATTAGCAATATGTTGAACGAATGCAGCATGTCTAATATCTGGAATACGCAAACCTTTATAAATTCTATTTGGATAATAAACACTGTAAAACTTAAACATAGAGATCAATTTGAACAAACTTGGCATTCATTGATAAATGATTCACCAGCGGCTCAGTAATAACTATAAGCTTTTTAAAACATCCTTCGACATGGAAGACTATTTTGAACTCCTGGAACACAAAAATCCATTGATTTCTGCAGATTTAAAACCACAAATCATAAGTTATCAATTGAGCAGGGTAGGTGGGATAATATTGATAGAAATAATCGAATATGCTTTCTGTGTAATAGTGATATTGGAGATGAATTCCATTATATTTTAGAGTGTCAATATTTTAAAGCTTAGTCGAAAATTATTACTATCAAAGTATTATAGCAATCATGTGAATGTATTAAAATTCTGAAATCCTATGACTTCAAAAAACATAACTGTACTTACTAAATCATGCAAATTAATAAAGATAATAGAAAAGGTATTTTGTGATCCAGGCAGCCTGAGGCTGAAACATACCAACTATTATTTATCTGATGTACTTGTAATTATTGTAAACACTAACTCAAATGTACTTCTCTATACCTATGTATATGGTTTGTTGCGAAATAAAGATATACAAGAAATGAATGTGCAAAAAATATTTTTATTAAGTAAATCAGTCCTTCATAATATATAATTTAATAATAATAATGTCAATCTTTATAAAATAAAATATATCTACATATTCTTATATAGAATGCTAGCTAGATTTAGCTTTTTGAACAATTGAATTATATTTTGAAAACAAATCTTTTATTTTCATATATAACTTTATTTCTGGTAACTTTTGTTGATACATTGGTATACAGATAACAAATTAAATTAAAAAAAAATCCTTTAGATAAGAACAGTTCAGCATGTTGTTATTAATGAAATAATTAAAATAAATTCTTCAGACAATCATGTGACTCAATGTTATGGTTGGCATTAATGTCGTACCAAACAAGTTTGGTAGCGTTCGACTATATCTGAATAGTCACCAGTACATGTTTAAGAACTTAGAGGGGAGATATGGAAACTAATTTATGCAGATAAAAGCTGTGTTTCGATTGGACAAAATTAATAAAAGTGGTATGGGAAAGTACAATACATCATTGAACAGGATGATGCATCTATATAATTTATGTTCTGGGTCCTGTGGTAGGATAAGATGAAATTATGAATATATATGAAAAACAAGAAATACCACACTATCTGAATATTTCCAAAATCTAATGGAAATATAGTCGAAAGAATCAAAATAGATACCCCTAATAGGAAAATACATGACCGCTCACTTTCCTGACTTGGTACAGGCACTTCAATATAATGTGGCGGAATTAAACTAGTTTATGGGCCCAAACCTCTCCTCTTAAAGCATGAAAGAGTGAAAATATAGCACCGATTAATAAAAAAAAAAATGTCAAATCTAGAGTCTAACCCATATAAATGTTTCTATGTTTTTAGGAATTTACAATAGTTTTCGTAAATTGATACCTCTTTAGGTGGACTATTATTCCCGTGGGTATCATCCGCCAGAGGTCATTGCTTCTGTACTGAAATTGTAATTTATATATTTTCATTATTGAAATTTACTGTTATACAACAATGCAATTCTTATCAAAACCAAGGTTAGCCTCACTCATGCATATCTAACCTTGACCGATTTTAGCTATTATGTTCAGCTCTTTGTCCTCCTCGTAAAGACTTAAAAAGTTATTTTGTTTGAACGTATACGATCAAGGTTATTCTTTCAGGAATCTCGTCGTGCACGCTAACTTATATACCTGTTTTATTTATAAATCAGGAAGTATTAATCGCCTGAACCGACGTGAGGCTTTGTTGTTTGAACACATATTGTACTTAAACCACCCAATTAATTCAACCTACTGATCTCTTTAGTATACGTCAATACACCACAAATAATTTGCCAAATAACGACGCTATTTATAAATTGTTATGGAATGGTCACGCAACGCTCACATCTGATCATCTGATTGTAAAGTTGCAATAAAAAACAATAATAATATGTTAGTTTTACATAAATAATGTTTTTGGTCGAAATATCTTAGAAAATTTCTTCATCATAAATACCGTTAGGTATCGTCTCGGTTATAATACATATACCTTTTTTGTTTTTTGTTTTTTGTTTTTTGTTTTCTGCTTTGTTTTTTGTTTTATTATTAAATCTATTTTGCTTATGACCTCAGAAGTCCAAGATATTCCCGAGGTTTACATACATTTAATACGCATAAAACAATACTACAGATTACAATACATATATAGTGAGTATATTAGTTTTTAGACAAAAAAAAAGGTTAAACAAAAAATTAATAAATAAACATTGGTTACATGTAAACACAAAAATGGATTGCACAATATTATGCTAAATTGGTTTGTAGATTTTCAAATGATAATTTTCCTATATTATATTTAAAAGGAGACATTTTGTAATTAATGCAGTATTACTTTTTAGTTCTATTTTTTAACATTTGATTAATGTTTATTTTATCATTTTTTTTTATTATATTTTATATAATTTCAAAATTTCCATATTTCCCATTTAGCTGTAAAAAATTTAAAAAACCTGACAAATAGTACTTCTTTTATGTTATGTTTATCATGTTATGGTATGTTTTATACCGTTTTTTATTTATTACGATTATCTGATAAAGGAAGATATTATGTATTGTTGATTTATTTTAAAGTTTAAATGTTTCAACAGATATATGACCGATATTATTCTGTTCTTTCTTTATGTCAGTGTGTTAATTGCGCACCAAGACGTTATAAGTAATAACCTAACCGTCATACCATTAAACTAGCGGAATATTATGCAGATTGTGACTTGGAAGGAGCTGCACAGATGAGATATTTTCCATTAGATGAAAACAACAACAAAAATCACAAAAATAAAACGCAAACAAACGCAAATATTTAACACTTATTACGATATATTTTTTTGACAGATACGATCGCTCCCAAAGACCTTTGATTTATATGGCTTCCAAATTATTTTGCTTTCAGCGTACGTCATCAATGTTATTCCATAAAATGTGTAGTGCGCGCTAAATTTGATATCTACGTTTTTATTACTATCACTGGGTCGATACTTCTGATAGTGGACTATTAGTTCCAGAGGGTATCATCCGCCAAGTTGACAGCGCTTCGGCACTGACATGTTTAATAGATATATTTTTAATCGAAATTTACAGTTCCTACGTCATGTGATTATTATTAAAACTAAGATTTTCCTCACTTAGGCATAAATGACCTTAGCCGATTTCAGGTTTCCTGTTAAGAGCTCTTGGTTTTCTTGCTCTCCTCCCTCAGACATAGATGACCTTAGCTGATATTGGCCATCCTGTCAAGAGCTCTTAGTTTTCTTGCTCTCCTCCCCCCAGATATAGATAACCATAGCCGATTTTGGGTTTCCTGTTAAGAGCTCTTGGTTTTCTTGCTCTCCTCCCTCAGACATAGAAGACCTTAGCTGATTTTGGCCATCCTGTTAAGAGCTCTTAGTTTTCTTGCTCTCCTTCCTCAGACATAGATAACCTTAGCTGATTTTGGCCATCCTGTTAAGAGCTCTTGGTTTTCTTGCTCCAAAGACATTTAAATCAGTCGAATATTTTTGATTTGAGCATACAGGTACTTGATTAAGGTTATTCCAGAAACGATTCTTCTGCACTAAATTTGATATCTACGTTTTTATAGCACAATAAATCAATTTTATTTGAATACTACAATCGGATTGGCTGATCCGCCTGAAGACAATTACCGATGTTAAAATGTCATAGAAATTATGGCTTTGATGTATTATTTCGATATCAATATATGGAGAAGTATATATTTATGTATATAGATCTTATATATACTAAATTATTTTATTGTACATGTATACTATATCAATGCAATATAAACCAAATCTAAATTTAGTGTATATACTAAAATAATTTAATTTGATGTGAATACTGCAATCTGATTGGCTGATCCGCCTGGAGAAAAATTTTGTAATACGTGATAACCTGGGTTGGTATTGTGACGTCACCAAATTATTCATTCGCCAACGACACATTCAACAATATGGTGTTTTCGACGTTTGATGATGTTCTCATAATAATATGCACCGACAACGAACCACCTATACAATGATTTCTTAGCAAATTTGATAACAGGCATACACTTATTCATTTGTTCTAGTTGTACATAAATTTGAGTATATGTAATTTAAACTTTTTTAAAATGCTGTTTCCTTTCAGTTGCCTTAAAATTACACACTGACATCATATTAAATAAATGAGTGACTATAGATACCTTGCAACATTCCTTTATTTACCAGAACAGACACCAAACCGTTAAATTCTAGAACAAAGCAATTAACTTACTTATCAATCTTGTCCCGTAAATTCATAGAGTTGTCCCGTTGATTATTAATTTGCAAAATGTTATTCCATTTCACTGAAAAAAAAACGTGTTCTTTAAAGAAATGTTTTCTGTTTTACTGCTTGAAAATAAACATACAAATGTAGCAGTCTCTCTTGGTCCACAACATTAACAGAATAATGACGGAAATGTATATCAAAATCTTGAAGAGTTTTAAACGATAAATATTCACAGGAGACATCCTAGTTTCGCGAACACAATACTTTTTAGTACACAATTTAGAAATAACTGAACGGTAAACTGAAACATATCAATTTCGAACACTTTGATGTCAGGTCAAACAAAGTCTAGATCATCAAGAATGGTCAAAAGTACTTGTCCCATAGATTAGTTAGACTTGTAGGACTCATGAAGCTCCATCACTTCATCAAAAACGAAGAGCATCCGACCACCTTTTCTAGAAACTATTGGATGCTCGATCTTACCAAGGATATCTTTGCTCAATATCCATACCCTGTCGAGTTTATTTGGTCAAACGATTATTTTAACCACCTTAGAACTCTGAACAATTAAGTCTGTATGTACGGTCTTGTCACAAGGGTCGTTTTCTAAAACCTTTCCAATTTAACAGATTTTATGATACGCTGCTAGAACATAATCGCTACATGTCATTTCTGCATTCTCTACAGGCAAAAGTTTGAAGATATCAAAGGGATAACCAGAAACCAAAAAAAGAAAAAAAGGACTATGACTTACAAAACACTACACACAAAACTAATGATTGAGCAACACGAACTCCATTAAATTAAAAAAAAAAAAAGTTAATTTTCAATGAGATGATGAGGTCCGCTTTGTTGTAGACAAGCACGCTGAGTTGGATTTTCATAGTGCTAGCTCACTGAAACAACAGTCCGCGGATAGATATGTCGCTCCACTCGGAAAACATTATACTGATTCCGAGCCAACCAGTCTTTGCTCTTTCTCCTTAATGCTGCGTGTTTAGCGGAGAAGTAAAACATACAAATTTTATAGTCTTTGGTTTTACCCGACTGGGGCTTGAACCCACGACATACCGCACTCGAGGCGATCACGCTAACCACTACGCCACTGATGCGGTTGGATAATATGTTCAAGTAGAGGAACATGTCTACATGTGTACTATTGTTTCAGTGAACCAGCACTATAAAAATCCAACTCAGCGTGTTGGTCTAAACAAAGCGGTCCTCATCATCATCTAACTGAAAATTAATTTGCTCTCGTCATGATATAGTAGGAAAATTGGCGTTAAACAACAATCACTCACTCACTCACTATATGTACTTATATGAAATTAATCGAACTTCCTTCGATTTACGGATTCTGATTACCCCTTTGGTATCTTCAAACTCTTCTACCTGTCTCGCCTGGAGTACACTTATGAAATTCATATAAATTGCTAATTCTTCGCTAAGCAAGCACCATGACGGAATAAGAGCACACCCTGGTTGGCTCAGAATCAGAATAGAAATGTCCGAATGGAGTGCCATGGCTACTGTTGTTTTCAGTGAGCCAACTGAGTGTATATTGATCTAGTACACAGCGGAAATTATCATATCTTCATAGCCTCTACCCTCGAAATGGAAGTGAAAAAATTATAATACAAACCATGCATAATATATCCTCTGGTTCATGGTCTTCTGAAGATTTGCTTGTCGAAATATATCATCACATTTAAATGGATACTTAATCTCTGGCAAATCATAATGTACAAACTGACTGTCAATACTTCGAAAAATATCTCCCTTTATTTTCATAAATGGCCTTGGTTTGGTTGTAGCTCTTACGCTTCCTTCTACGTGACTTTTTCTTCTATGTTATGAAATATAATATTGTCATCTTCATTGAAGCTCATATTTATCCAGACAAACAGTGGAAGGTATAAACAAAAATATTATGTCCAAGGCAAGACACCCAGCTTGCAGTCTACAACTAAATGTAAAATACTTTATTGATTATTACAAGAAACCCATATATGTATTAAAAGGTAATGTCTTCCTTTTGTACAGACCTGCTAGATTAACACGACGGGTGTAACTAGTGGAGCAGGAACTGCTTACCATTCCGGAGCTTCACCCCGGGTTTTATGTGGGGTTCGTGTTACTTGATCTTTAGTTTTATGTGTATGTTTTCTATATCGTTGTTTGTCTTTTTGTATTTTTTCTTTTGGTCATTGTTTTGTCTGTTCTTCCTCGATATACAGACTCTGATTACTCCTTTGGTGTTTTCAAACTCTTCTTAAATTTAGTAATCAATAATGAGCCGTATAAAGCACTATTTTTTATTGATGTCATATCTATTTATTTACGTATACTGGTGTGGGGGCCGTCGTGGTCATGATCGTATGGTAGTTAGATTTTTACAACTACGTGTGCAATCAGTGCCTATCACCAATACAGATGTGCGTTTGAACCTCGCTCATGGCGAGCTGTACTCGATAAAACATTATGTAATAAAGTTTGTCAGTGACTTGCGACAAATCGATGGTTTTCACCGGGTACTCTGGTTAAAATTGACCGCCACGATATAACTGAAATATTATTGAAAGTGGCAATAAACACCATAACCTTAACCCGCTATATTAATAAACGTATACTGGTGTCCGTCATGATTATCATATCAGATGATGTTCGTGTCGTTTAACACTAGTAGTTACCATTCTCCAGTATTCGACTCATTGAAAAATATGACCTACCTAACTCAGTTTTCAAATTTATCTAGCCTGAAAGTTGAAACATTGAACTTAGAGCTCACCAAATTTGACCCACACCACTCTTAGAACAACGACGCAATTGACACTGGAAGAATACACCCAAAGTTTCCCGTTACGGAGCATAGGTCATGCCTGTGACCTATACTATTTTTTGTAGGAGATCGTTTAATTCCTATTTTTTTCTTTTTGAAAAGAAACGAACACTTGCATATCTGAAAACGCATAATAAACTTTAAAATATATAAATAAATCAATATTTTCAAAATATGTGATGACAAAAATGGAGGTTTATTTTAACTTCGAAATTTCTCTCGGTAAGTATTATATATTTTAAGTTGATTGCATTGAAAAGCTTTTAAAACTAGAGAAAAATATTAAGGATATTGAGAAGAGATTATATACTTATCAATTTGGAGAGATGGTCGACCAAAGATTTGTCTGAATTGGGGTAATGGGACAATTTCTAGAAGGTTCATTTCGTTACGGAACATAGGCATCTGGTAAGATATGTAAAACAATTCCTAAAGGAACAGGTTGTTGGTAACATGGTTACATTTAGTTGTAAATTAAAGCTATCTAGAACTATCTTATTTTATTTTCCATGAAAACAATGTTAATAACTCACATTATTTTTCAACAAGAAAAAAATGTATCATTTTTGTTATCAATGAACAAATTTTATAAAAAAAAAAAGATTGAAAAACACTAAATTATGTTCCGTCATGTAAATTTGTAGATGTATCTGGCAGTAATGAATGTCAATCATACCATATTCGGTAAACATAATAAGTAATTCATTATACAAAACTATTCTAGCAAAAATATTGGTGCATAGTTCAAGATCATTTACATGAGTCTTGAATAAAATGTGAAATGTATATGCTTCCGTAACAACTGTTCTTACGTAACAGTATAATGCGGCTATTTTTTCTTCTAATATCAGTTATTCTCAATACAACACAACATCAATTATTGAATGGTTCATGCTTCAATAGTGTACAGTTATATTTTTCAAAAATATTGGAAAATGCTATGTTCCGTAACCGGATAAATTGTATGTGGTTTATTTTGTGCATAGCAAACGACGCATTGCTATTGCATCATGGGAAACGGTGCTAATGGAAACTTTCTATAAATTTTTCACAATGGAAACTCTTCACATTTGGTGTTCCTGAATTCTGTTACGGAAAATGAAAGTTACGGAGCATAGAGTAAAATAGTTAAAAACAAGGGTAATAGGTAGCAATTTAAAATACACTTCGCTATTCTCAAAAAGAGTCTAATTTCACAAAATCCTGGTTACGGAGGCATAGTCTGATAAATCGGACATTTGATTTTTTCATCTGATGTCTTCTTAACGTATTTGATTAAAAATATGTAAGAGATGGCACTTTTTTTTAATGGAAATAACGTTAAAGTAGGTAGACGAACAAAGAAACAAAGATTTCATGATTGATTTAGAACATTTCTGAGTGCTTTAGAAAATATTACGGAACATAGTAGCGTTTTGGAGACAAACCAAATTTGCAAAATAAATAAAAAGTATGCATGAAAGCTATACCTGGTTGAGCTGATCTTGACAATAGGCCAGTATTCAAAAGAGAAAACTGTATTTTTGTTTATGTAACCCGTGCATCAAGGTTTAATGGTCGAATCTTAATTACATTTTTTACTGGCGAAATTGGTTTTCAGCGATTTTCAACAAGTTTCGATGTTAATAAAATAACAAATCATAACAGCCATAAGTATTTGAAAGCGGTAAATAAGCTCTTCATGTATTTATAAATTCAAGAAAACCACCGTTTTATTTGAAACGAAAAATCGCGATTCTAAATATTTTTACCAATACAGGCGACAAACGTTTTCCGGAAATGGGTCAAATATCGGAGAATGGTACACTGGTGTGCGTACTGGTGTCACTTGTGGAGCAAAGACTGCTTACCCTTTCGGAGCACCTGTGTACAACTCCGGTTTTTGTGGTGTTCGTGTTGTTCAATCTTTAGTTTTCTGTGTAGTGTTTTGTAGATTATTGTTTGTCTTTTTGTCCTTTTCTGCTTGCTATTGTATTGTCTGTCCTTCGATTGATGTATTCTGGGTACCAATGGGTCATCTTCAAACTTTCCATAGTTTTTTTTATGTCAACAGTAGCTATATCTAATCATTTTGTTAACTGAATCATGTATAGTGTGCAAATTTCAGATTATAGGCAAATACGTTGGTTGGTTTTTAACGCCACTTTCAACAATATTTCAGATATATCGTGGCGGTCAGTTGTATTAGTGGAGGAAACCGGAGGACCAGGAGAAAATCACCGACCCTTCGGAAGTCACTGACAAACGTTATCACATAATTGTGTAGACCTCGCCCTGATCGAGCTTCGAACTCACAACATCAGTGGTGATAGGCACTGATTGCATAGGTACAGTTGTAAATC
>MJUT01011703.1:169535-185391 GCA_002080005.1 Gigantidas platifrons
ATCTTCCGAGGTTGCCTGAGCCTAAGGGTTGGGTTATGATGCTTAACGTCACATTCACCAATATTTCAGTTATATCGTGGCGGTCAGTTCTATTGGTGGAGGAAATCGATGGACCCAGAGAAACAACTACATTGTCAAAGGGAGCTTGACCGTAGTTTTAATAATAATAAAATTATACAGGAACTGTACATTTCCAATTTAAATACATTTAATCAACCATGCCACGAAATTGCATCTTAATATCAACAGATATGTATAAGTATGTTCATTTCGACTTGGAACTGATTGTTTGTCGTTTAACGTCACGTGGGCAGTATGTCGGTCGTGTTTATCACAAACATTTTATTTTACAAACATTAAATGGGCATGTACGTAATCACCAGGGTGGCGTTGGGATTTACCTATTAAGAGAAGCTTGTTTTGCCAGAAGTAATAAAAACGTAGATATCTATTTTAGTGAGCACTATGTGTTTCTGGAATAACCTTCACCAGGTACGCTCAAAATCAATAAAAACGTAGATATCTAATTTAGTGAGCATTATGTGTTTCTGGAATAACCTTCACCAGGTACACTCAAAATCAATAAAAACGTAGATATCTAATTTAGTGAGTACTATGTGTTTCTGGAATAACCTTCACCAGGTACACTCAAAATCAATAAAAACGTTGATATCTAATTTAGTGAGCACTATGTGTTTCTGGAATAACCTTCATCAAGTAAACTCAAAATCATTTAAAGTTTTGGGAGCAATAACACCAAAGTGCTTAAACAGGATAGCCAAAATCATGGATACAGGACCGAATAAGTTTGCTACATTACACAGAAAAATAAAGATAGAACAACAAGAACCAAACTAAAAAACCCTTATAAAGAACACTATAGAACAGAATAGATAATAAAGAGTAACAATAATCGTACAAAGGAATATTATATAAAATAAACTGATTTATAAGTCAAATATTATATTAATTAAACATTATGTGATAAAGTTTGTCAGTGACTTACTACATGTCGTAGGTTTTCTCCGGGTCCTCCGGTTTTCTCCACCAATAAAACTGACCGCCACGATATAACTGAAATATTGATGAAAGTGGCGTTAAACACCACCAAGGAAACAAACAAAATATATAATTAAAATAAAATCACAATATACATAAAATTATTGTCTATGTTTAAGATCCACTACATTATACAATGTTGAATTTATAGTCCGTCTTTTTTGTTGCTTCTCACTTTCTCTTTCTGATTTATGGATCTTCTCTCTCGTACTTTTATAATAGGATGGCGGAGGCTGGTCCTGGTCGCCTACATTATCGTTAGGCGGAGACTTTTTGTCTCGATTTCATAGATTAAATGTAAATGTATATTGAAAATTCCACGATAATACATTTAATCTTCGTTACACAGAAGTTGTCATATATATATAATATGCATATTTACCCGGAATAAAAGTCACGCAAACGTATACTTAAGAAATGAAGAAAACAAATAGACCCCCCCACAAACGTAATGCTACCGAGTTTGGTGTAGTCTGTCTCTGAATTATCTCAGTAAACAATTATACCGTGCATGAATTGACTATACCAACACATTATAAGTCTTTCGTCACCTTTATTAAACAGTCTTTTTATAGAGATTGAGGGTTATGGTGGTAAACGCCACTTTCAACAATATGTCAGTTATATGGTGGCGATCAGTTTTATTGGTGGAGGAAACCGGAGGACCCGGGGAAAACCACCGTCCTGTCGCAAGACACTGACAAACATAATGTTGTACACCTCGCCATATTCGAGATTCGAACTCACAACACCAGTGGTGATAGGCAGTGATTGCATAGGTAGTTGTAAATCTAACCACCATACGATCATTTGCATTAGGATTTCTAGTGATTAAAACTAACTGGAATAATAATTCAACTGAAAACCCGAAATTTGTTGTCGCTAAATATTGTCAAAACATAAATAAATGAAGGTCATCCCTTCCTAAATGTTAAATGTACGGACTATTACATGTATATCCGAAAAAAATTTAAATCCAACTACTATGCGATCACGACCACGACGACACCTGTCTTGAAATATATGCGTTGACATGTATAAGTTGTGACATTTTAGTATTATGTTTGATATCATTTCCTTGTTTGATTTATGCACCGTTTCATTTCTTTGTAGCCATTGACTCTTATTTGGGTGTAACTTGGGTCCTGTTACAATTATTATTATCAATTTACATATTAAATATTTGTTACGACAAACAACATGATGCAAATACATTTTTTTGTATGTTTGCAAATTGCAAATTGTTTAAACTACAAATATCTCTTTATATATGCTACCTGTAATTAAACGTGACTCTAATTGTCGTATAAGTACAGTGTTCAGTAACCGTGTTTATCTAATTTAAAAAGTATTTATTGTGAATAAGTATACACGATTACAACGTATTATGCCACAAAGAATGAGCAATAAAAACGTAGCTGTCAATTTTAGCACACGATGCGTTTCTGGAATAAAACGGTTTGAAGAAACCAAATTGATCCTCAGAATTCGCAAATCGAAGGACAGACAACCTAATGGCTAAAAGGAAAAGGACAAACAATGATCTACATCACACTATACAGAATACTAAAGATAGAGCAACACGAACCCTCTAAAAATCGAAGGTTGAACACAGGTGCTCCGGAAGGGTTAGCAGTTCCTGCTCCACTAGTGACAAGCGTCGTGCTAATGGTAAACGACACGAACATCATCTGATATGGAAATTGTACGAAGGCGAAAGTTTGTCCATACCCTCTAGACGACAATTTGGAAAATCGACAACTGTGAAATATTTTACAAAAAAGCCTACCCAAGTACTGATATATAGGCAATTTATGGTGTTGATTTCGATTTTTACAGAATATTAGGGGAGATCTGCTAGTTTGAAGCAAAGGTGAGACGTTATTCTTATACTTACCAATAAAGGGGAGAAGTAATTAGCATAAAGACTGATGTATACGATACAAGTCGTTATACACCATGTAATTTACTTGAGTGACTTTGTCATTTAAATAATGTTTACAATTTGATTATTTTTTAAATTATTTAGTAACATAAAATAAAGTATAGATACAAGATGGGTCCGCCAAGAACTCGAGGCAGTAACAGAGGGAATCGATCCCGCCGAGGCACTAATGAGAACCAGGGTTTCTCTATTCAGAGCTTAGATCGTCAGCATAGTTATCGATCACGCTCCAAATCTACCAAGCGACCTAGGACTGATGATACTAGCGCCTCCGATATCAGTGATTTTCTAGATAACATTTCTAAAGATGAAAATTCTCTTAAAACCTTAGTCAGCGAGCTTTTTAAAAACCAAACAATTAAAATGTTCTTGTTAACAACTTTCAAACTGAGATAACCGAGACTCTTGTTAAAAGAATAGATCAGCTGGAGGATAGAATTGATGAGATGGAACAGTACTCTAGGAGAACATGTCTCAAATTATGTGGTGTCCCTAAATCTAACGGTGATCATGAAGACACCGATGTCATAATCCTAAATATAATTAACAATGATATCCTTCAGCAGAGTTACAAAAGGCTAACATTGGATAACATCGGAAGATCGCATCGATTGGGACCTAAGAAAGCAGGAACTACAAGCAATATCATCGTTCGCTTTATTTCTTATAGGCACAGGGCTCTTGTGTATAGTAATAAGCGGCATTTGAAAAATAGAAATATATCTAGTCGAAACAAAATTGTTGTCAACGAAGCCCTTACCCAAAAGAGAATGAAATCGTTCAACAAAACTAGACAGTTGTACTCTGACAAACTTATCCGGAACTGTTGGACCTATGACGGGATAATTTTTGTCAGGAAATTAGACGATACTCAAACCGTTCCAATTCGTTCTGAATCAGACCTTCTACCGTTTCTTAACATCCGAATCCCTGCTACACACGACCTACCGTCAGCTGCTCGACGAGCACCTCATTCTATCGATACTAGCCTTAATGCTAGTGAAGACAACTTTATTGTAAGAATCGACCACGCACAAATTTGCACGATGTAAACATTACATTCCACATTCTTTCAAGTTCAGGTGTACATGCATGCCCAGTAAATATAATATATATATAGTATTTATCGAATCTCGTTCAAGTTCAGTTGTACATGCCCAGTAAATATATTTATTGTATTTCTCGAATTTCCTTTGGGTTAACTAGCCACTTGCACATATACCGTCACAGTCTTTACTATCAGCGATTCGTAACTGCTGTTATTTGCATGACAGATAGTATACATATTAGGTAGTGGTTCACTGATAACCCAAATTACCGAAACTCAGCTGTTCCGGCTAAGAAATTAAATATGTGATATCTCTCTTTAGGCTAGGGCTTGTGAAAGAATATTCTACCTATATTTTCTAAGTAACTGTAAAAAGTTACATATTTTATTCTGGATTTGTGTTATTAATCATGTTAAATTTTTTAGCACTGAATTGTAGTATATATATTTTCTTATCGTCCCATGGTATTAATCTTAAATAGATGTTTGAACTGAGTGCATCGTCCACTGGAAAATATTTATTATATTATTTCCCTTCTCATTTTGTAAATTCTCTCCCACACCCCCTTAACTGTAGCTGGTACTTACTTACTGCCAGTATCAATATTTTATTTCTATGCCTATTCATTACTTGATAAGTTAAGGTGCTTAGTTCTAAGTGTGTATCAGTATGACTATGCTAAATTTTATAAGTACATTTTGTTCAACTCTGAAATTGGTGTATATAAGTACCTACTTGTTTAATATAATTAACTTCAGAATTTAAGCAAGACATATCCGTATGATACTATGACATCTGAATGAATTTGATCTACCTCCTGCTATCATGGTATTTCACCCTACTATTTATCATGAAAAAATATTTTATGTGCATGCATATAAGTTATATTTACTTTATTTTTTTTTGCTTTTGTTTTTTTACATCTCGTACACATATCTTTTCACTGGAGCAGGTGATTTGTGCTGTCATTTTTAGTATTTTAATACCATTTTATTTTCATGCAGATTTATACCAATTCTGTTTGGGACCTTGCTTTTCCTTCTATATTATGTTTCATGTAGATTATGGATAAAAACTTCTTTATCTTAAGTTATTGTTCCAAACAGATAATTGCGTATAACATTTATTCTAATATTGTCTTCATTATGTTTACTATTTTACTACTACTAGAACAGTGTAACGATATACATCCAAACCCTGGTCCCGATTCAACTCGACATGTCTATTGTCAATATCAATGTTAACTCATTACGTCATAAAACAGACCTAATTGGTGCCGAGCTTAGTGATTATGACATAATTTGTGTTACAGAGTCAAAATTAGATAATTCTGTAAACAATTGTGATATTAGTATTGATAACTTTTTTCAGTCCTGAGCAGTTTCGAAAGGACAGATTAGTTGATAGAGGTGGTGGTCTATTAATTTATGTCAGAAATAATTTATACGCTAAACGCCGCTTGGAATTAGAACATCCAGATATTGAATCATTATGTATAGAGGTTTCTGCACACAACAGAAAATGTTTATTACTTTGTTTTTATAGACCCCCTAATGCTAGAATCATTTCCTGGGATCATATTGAAAACCTTTTTCACAATGCAGTTGATACTGGTTTTAATAATTAAATTTTTCTTGGTGATATTAATGTTGATCTCATGTCGATTGGATTAAATCACAGGTGCTCCAGGCTGTGTGAAACACTCAGTATAAAAAATGTTATAAATGAACCAACAAGGATAACCCCTACCTCATCAACCCTTATTGATCCAATACTAGTAAATAATCTTGATATTGTCAGGGATAGTTTTGTATTACCTAATTTTTGTAGTGACCTCTGTTCTTCTGTAGTTGAACTTAATTTTACTACACCGAGACAAAAGACATATGTCAAGACCGTTTGGGATTTTGACCATGCTAATTATGATGCAATAAAAAATCACTTGCAAGACATTGATTGGGATGGGAGATTATCTAGTTCTAATGATGTTAATTTTATCAATGAAAATATAAATGGGGATATAACTCTTGCTATGGATCAAAACATTCCTAAGAAGACCATACGAGTTAGACCTAGGGACAAACCGTGGATTAAAAACGTAATTAAGTGTAAAATTAGGAAGAGAAATCGTATACACAAAAAAGCTAAATCTAGGAATCTTGCAAGTGATTGGGAAAATTTTCGAAAAATTCGAAATGAAATAATTGATATGATCAGAGAAGCAAAAAAAGACTATATTGTTAATTTACAAAATTCTCTTGTAGATAAAAATGCACCTCCAGGAAAATGGTGGAGAATAGCCAAATCTGTAACTAAATTTAAGAATCAAAATACTACCAGCAGCCCCTTGAAAGTTAATGGTGAAATTTATTACCATCCTATTGATAAAGCTAATGCAATCAATGATTATTTTGCTACTGTGTCTTCTCTAGATGTTGAACCTGAAATTCCAAATATTCCACCTCTTGCTCCTTGTGAGTTGTCTGATATTGTGGTATCCGAGCAGGAAATTTTTGATCAGTTCCAAATCTTAAATGTTAATAAACCAGGAGGAACCGATAATCTTCCTCCTAAATTTCTGAAAGCAATCTTCCAGTGTATAGTCAAACCGCTTCTTATATTATTTAATAAAAGTTTATATTACGGCCTTGTACCAATAGACTGGAAGATGGCAAATGTGTCTGCAATCTATAAGGGTACAGGTGGACCCGATAGTGTCACTAACTACATACCCATATCTGTTACTAATTGCTTTAGCAAAATGCTTGAAAAAATTATATTTAAGCACCTTCACAACTACCTATTACAGTATGATATATTGTCACATGATCAGTCTGGATTTAAACATAGAGACTCCACTGTTAATCAATTACTGATAATATATGATACTGTAATGAAAAACTTAGATATTGGAAAAGATGTAAGATTTGTTTTCTGTGACGTCTCAAAGACATTTGATTGAGTATGGCAGCGTGGTCTTCTTTATAAATTAAGAAAATATGGTTTTCAGGGCAATTTATTAAATTGGTTTAGTAATTATTTAACAGACCGTAAACAGCGGGTCTGTATGGAGGGATGTAATTCAAGTTGGAAATCTATTAATGCTGGTGTACATCAAGGTTCTATTCTGGGCCCTTATCTGTTTTTGTTGTTTATCAATGATATTGTGGATGTTGTCTCTAATAAAATGAAACTCTTTGCAGATGATACATCACTCTACTGTATTGCTGATGACCAGCAAATAGCGGCAGTGTCACTGAATTTTGATTTAGATAGCTTGCATACATGGGCACAAAATTGGGGAGTTACTTTTAATGCTACTAAAGCAAAATCCATATTGTTTACTCACAAGCATGATATTGATATACCAGTATTAAATATGAACAATATTGAACTAGAAAATACTTGTGAACACAAACATCTTGGTCTAATTTTCAACCATACTGGTACATGGAAAAATCATATTAATGAAATTTATTCTAAAGCTTTTTCTCGTCTAAATATACTTAGAATGCTTAAATATAACATTGATAGGAAATCTCTAGAAAAGCTATATTTTGGATTTATCAGACCTATTTTGGAATATGGGAATGTAGTATGGAATAACTGTACTAAACAGGAGTCTGACTTAATTGAATCAGTTCAATATGAGGCTGCCAGAATAGTGACCGGCATGAGGAAAGGTACATCAAGATCAAAATTGTACAGTGAATTGGGATGGGACTCTTTAGAAAATAGACGTCAAAAACAAAAACTTATACTTATGTTTAAGGCTCTACATGGGTATCTTCCTAACTATTTTTCAGAAATCTTTGGTTCTTATTTAAATCCTGAAGCTAATTACATCCTCAGGAATCGTAGAATTTATAATGTGTCACGGATACATACTCAGTCATATAGTAAAAATTTGTTCCCGTCTGTTATGAATATGTGGAATAATCTTGATGAAGATATTAGAAATATCCCGTCTATTTCCTTCTTTAAAACAAAAATAAATGATGAAATTACCCAGCCACCAAGTTATTTCTCATCAGGACCCCGCAAGATGAATATCATTATTTGCCAACTGCGCAATAATGTTAGTAATCTTAATGATCACTTGTTTCGGGCTCACTTGTCTGACAGCTCACAATGCCCCTGTGGGGATGCAGTGGAGGATTGTTTTCATTATTTCTATCTTTGTCCTCTGTATATAAGACATAGAATCATTATGTTCCAAGACCTGAGAAGATATAGAGATATACCTAATCTTGAAATACTTTTACAGGGCTCTGATAACTTATCTTTAGATGAAAATTTATATATTCTACAAACAGTATACAGATATATTGAAAATACAGGGATGTTTACTTATTAAATATTTATTTTTATTTGCATCATAATTGCATCGGTCAAATGACTAGGTGTGTAAATGATATACTGTTCTCAGAAATTAATATTTAAATAATTTTATCATCTGCTCCTATTGTGTTTTTGTGTATGTGTTATGTTTGTTTATATATTGTATTTAGTTTGCTTCTGTTTACTTTTTTTCTCATATAGCGTTCCCTTTTCCTGTTTTGATCTGTTCTGATTAAATCATTCTCTATCTTTTTTTTCTTATTACATTTTTGTATTTTTTTTTCTTTTTATTATGTTAATCTAATATGTATATAACCTAAATCTTTTGACACTTTTAATTTTCTGTTGTTATTTTTTTCTAATTACATAACAAATAATCTTTTACTATTCTATTCAAGATATTCTGAAATTTTATAAAGATGACTTTATTGATTAGACTGGCTGTAAAGTATTGTAAAATTAGTTAACATAAACAATAGTTGCCCTTACTGCATTTCAGTTTTCATTTTTTTCTCTTTGTCCAAACATTTATTTTGAAATTTGTTAACATGGTTCATTGACTTGGTCATATTAATTATTGAATGCAGAAATGGTATACTAAATAGTATTATTTGTCTTTAATTGTTTATTTGTTCATCTTGTTATAAGAGAGGATTTGTATAGGCTTTGCCTGTTATCCAATCCTTTTGATTTACTCAATAAAATGTTTGAAATGAAACAAAGACTGATGTATGTGTTAAGTTACAGCAGATTATTAATTTTTGTCAAGTATTTTGTGCCTATGACCATCTATTCTTCCAGCCATGGCCCCACATCTACCACCATTTTCACCTACATGTTATATCTTTTGCATTGAATCGGTCAAAAGATAAATGACTTTAGACGAATTGATTAATATGCCTCCCGTTTACTATTGTTCACGATTGACTTCTAGTCTAAATTACTGTAATTTATTTTACAAAATGTTTTCACACAATGACTGACGTACGACAGTCGTCAATTATAGTCAGCGTGACTGAACTTCCATCGATAAATTTGTTATTTCCATCTTTACAATATCGCCAGTTTGCATAACGTAACCCATGCAATATCATGAGTGAGTGATTGAGTGATTGTTGTTTAACTCCAATGGAGCAATTTTTCAGCTATATCATGGCGAGAACGAGTTAATTTTCAATAAGATGATGATGAGGTCCGCTTTGTACTAGACAAACACACTGAGTTGGATTTTTATAGTACTAGCTAATGATATCAATGAAAAGGTCAAAGGGACAAATAAAACGAAAGTATAAAACCCAGACTACACAAGCTTCAAATTACAAAAAAAAATCATGTATCATCAGTAAATATATACATTAGAGAGTTATTTTAACGAGAATAAGCAGAATTTGGAAAAAGCCAGCATGTAATATGTTCGCCTTTAATCTGTGCTCAATGTATTATTCGTCTTTTTCAGGTAAATGGACAATGTGGACAAATGGACACATTTTTTGTCGAGTATTGATACCAATACTTCATCGACAAACAATTTAACAATTAAGACTGAGGAAAGTATCGAGTGCCTAACAAGAACATTCGCTACCAAACTTCGTAAAAAGTTATGTGAAAATCAACAAGGGACGCCCAAAACCAAAGTAACTAAGACGCATGCAGAAGCTCACGATGAAAGCATGGACAATAATAATGAACCAGCAGGTGATAGAAAGGGCGCTGATGTTTCCGACACCTCTGATGTGAAAGGAAGGTCTGCCGAAATCAATGATGCTAGTTTTGAGGAAAAGCCTAATAACGATGAAACATCACGGGATACCGAACCACCAGCTGATGTGAAAGAAACGGGTGATGTTTCTAATGAGGAAAAGCGCACTCCACCAAAGAAAACGAAAACTGACATAGAGATGTCCAGCAGTGGGTGGCAAATTTCAAACATTGCAGAATATTTCGATTTTGACGAATGCGTCGTCAAAATTAAAATGCCGACTAGGAGTTACAATTGCCTGGACATCATCTATGACCTGGTGCAAAAAGATATATGTCGCCTATTAAAGGTAGTAAGGGGTAGTAACTTGAAAGGGAAAAAATGGGATTCTTCTTCTGCATTATTAAAGGAATTGATACCAATAACAAGCATAGAAACCGGAAGTAGACTTGTGTTAGATGCTCTTCTGGTTCCCTTGTGTTCTGTCCTTGGTTTACAATTCGAAGTCGAGAAAAAGATAAAGTATAAAGATCTGCCTTCCTGTACATATGATTATTGTATCCGAAAGGGAGAACGTATAATCGGCTGCATCGAAGCTAAGACTGTGAATACTTTGAGCAACACTTCCATTGCGCAGACTATTTTGCAGCTTTCCAGTTTACAGGAAACCTTACTACAAACTGAAACGTCGGTATCTAATATTTCAGAATTGCCTCTCTTTGCCATAGTGACAGATGGGCATCGATTTATATACATGCAGCTTACAAGATCATCTTTAGGATTTGAACATTACCAGGGCAAAGTAATGGTCAGGAAAGTCAAAGAATATGCTGATTTTAAAGACATTTTACGACATATAATATTTCTTGTAGACGAAGCTGTTTACTCTGACTTTTAGTGCACCAGAAGACTTTCAAATGTTTTAGTGTTGAGCGTAACTGATGAAGATTATTCAAGAAGCGCGTCGTGCGTACTATAATATTTTAAAGCTATCTCTGGGCAGATTTTTATGAAATTTATTTCAAGACACGCAGAATTTTTTGAATTTTATTTTTTTTTATCTGATAGTAATTTTTGTCTGCATGGTTTTTGTTTTCTGTTGATTTAAACACAAATATTAATTTTTTCCCATTTTATTTTTTTTTATAATATATAGTAAATTTGACGTCAGAAAACAAAAATTGTCTTTAAATCATCAGAAAATAAAGCCAATCTAACGGAAAATTATGCTAAAATAAAAAAATAATATTTAAATATTTCTACTTCTTCTGGTGCAAAAATTACCAAAATCCGTTTAGAAATGACCTCACAATAAAAACATTTTGAAAAACGGGGTTTTATATGAAATATATGGCATACAATGGAAGGTGACGAATACGTATGGCCATTACATGTGAATGTGATATCTACGTTGTTGTTTGCAAAATGAATAAAAAACAAATGAATAAATATGTGGAAAAAATATATTTGGCCCACAAAAGACTTGTATCGCCATTCTCCCATGGACTCGTGACGAGGCGATTTTGATGTCGAAACAGAAACAAATTCAATTGCAATCAAAATTAAATGCATGTACAAGTTGGAATTAGGCTATGTTAAGCATTGAGATAAACTGGTGTGTTACCATTTCGTCTTAGCTGAAAATACAGGTAAAAAAAACGGTAGAAAAATAGTAAGGCGAAATGTGAATTGTACTAAGACAAAGTTGGAATTTGTAGATTTTATTTAAATCAACAAATAGGAATCATATTCAGACTTTTTTTTTTTAACAAATAATTATTAATTTAATCAGATACTATGTTTCTATCAAATGTATAAACAACATTTAATTTAAAATTTTAACTTTTTTAACTTGAATGTTTAAATCATGAACTTGTAATATTTCAAAACTCATTCTTTTTAATTATATATTCAAGTTATTATATGTAAGTTATATAAACTAATACTTTTAAAAATTATCAATTTGGAATTAAATATTTTTTGAATCACTGAAAAATGTATGAAATATTTATTCATGACAACAGTATAAAATTATTTGTTTCCCCTAATTATGATTTAAAATTAATATTTGAAAGTGACAAATTATATCACAGCCATTAATGAAAAACAGGCTTGGACTTTTCAGTATTTTAGCTTGTACACTGTTCAACAAGGATGAAGCTTTGACATGAGTTCATATTAGAGCTTGGATGCTGATAAAATTATAACAAAAATTAAAACCAAGGGTGATAAAGATAAAATGTACTCTTCATTAAGCAAATGATATATAAACTGTCAAGTCTGATGTATCATAGCGCAATTTCTGTTTTGGAAAGTCGCCATCAAATAACATATAAGTAAGTATCATAGTTTTGTGGACCTATAAATGGACCTCACTTAAGAATAAATTTAACTATTTACTAGTTTATGAGTTTTTTATTTTTTATTATTCATTTCTCTCTTTCAATAACTATGATAATTAAATTCATAAACAAGAATCTGGTCGATGTCTGACAATATCACTAAATTACCAGTAACTTATTTCTCCCTGTTGCCTGCTTGAGGTTAAATTGGGGAATGCTAGATTTACAAGCTATGTTTTTTTGTATATATAAATATATACCATGCACGTAAAATAACACAATGCACAAATTTGTAAACCAATCCACACAAAGTATATATTAAAATAATATATACATACATTTGTAATGGAACTAACTCACACCTCAAGCCGGCGACATGGGATGTATATATTTGTCGAGGGTTATTTTTCAAGTTAGGTATACTTACCTTATGGTATGTTATATGTCCAACAGTTACTGGTGGTTTATCATCTCCTAGCGGTTCATTACAGCGCTCAAAACAAGTAAAATCCATTGATATTCGAGTTTTGTATATAATTTCAGGTATAGCTGGTAAGCCACATGTTGTGATCGGATCTCTGCCAATTATCGGAGGCTGTATCGGCACCTTTGATTGACAGTTATCCAGGAACAACAACTCTAGTTTCAATGGAAAGTAATTTGGATAATAGGTTATTGTTTGTACTTTAAAGAAATATATATATATTATACATAAATATTACACTATTGTTTTTTTTTATTTTCTTAATGACTTTCACAACATTGGTATTTTTGTAATAGATGTATGAACGCTAGGAAGTATGTATTATAATTGTTAATATATAGCAATATTTTTAAAATACAACTGACCCTCTCTTAATTTATATAGGCATATTTCTTTTTTTTATTTATTCCCAATATCATGAAATAAACTACAAACGTAAAACAAATACAATCACAAACTAACGTTATCTAACAAACAACACACATTAGTACACACCAACTACATAACTTGTGTAAATATTAAAATATTCATTAGGGGATCAGTTGTGTTAGAATATAGAGAATAACAACTCATTAGTCAGGACACAAGAGCCAAGACATGAGGAGTATTAATGTATAGAAAGGTAGTGTCAGATGTCGATAAAGAAAGAATAGAAATAATAACATTTTACACATATATGCTGTTTTGTTAATCAATTTTGATATGATACGTATTTCAATAGATATATAACTTTTTTATTCAATTTTAAATATTATATGACAAATTATTAATCATTGGAAATATATATATTTACATATATAAATTAAGTAAATAAGGGGGGAAAAAAATACAGTTCGTAATAAATTTTTCAAAAACTAAGGTTTATGAAAAAAGAATAAGGCAATCTGGCGCAATATCCATTTGGATAGCCGCCATCAAAAACCAAATATTCAGTCAGTTATCATAGTTTTAGAATTCCTAGACATGGCATGAGTAATACTATTGATAACATAGGGCTTTATTCTTTTATTAGTGTTTATGAATTTCTTTCTCAAATAGTATTTTAAACAACATAGCTACATGTATTTTATCTAGTATAATGAATAACATTTTCTGAAAAATAAAATTAATGTCTTATTGATAGTGCTAACTTAATATTTTGTGAAAAATATAATCCATATATCTTATTAACTTGTGTTGTAGTTTAGATAAATCCCTTTCTTACTCTAGCTAAAAATATAATGTGTTTCATTTGTTGTAAAACAACATCTATATATCTATATTGTAGTTCTTTATCATATCCTCATTTAATAAAATTGCTATAGATATCATTTACATCTTTTTACTTTATCTATTTACTTTAAACCATATTTAGAGGGTTGCTGCTTACAAATAAGCTACTGAACCAAGGGTTCCTTTTGCTAAAGTTGAATTCATCACTTCGAAAATTGTAATTTACGGTCGCCACCATGACTTGGTTGACCGTTATGGAATATCTGTGTCACAAATGACCACGGATATGTTCCACTTCCCGTAAACACTTCCCGTTCCTTTCCCCATTCATGACTTATCACCGGGTTTGTAACTAGATTAACACGACGGGTGCCAATAGCGGAGCAGGAACTGCTTACCCTTCCGCAGCACCTGAGTTCACCCCCGGTTCTTAGTGGGGTTCGTGTTACTCGATCTTTAGTTTTATATGTATGCATTGTCGATCGTTGTTTGTCCTTTTTTACTTTTTCTTTTGGCCATTGTGTTGTCTGTTCTTCGATATACGGCTTCTGATTACCCCTTTGGTATCTTCAAACTCTTCCTACACATTAATACAACTAAGTTGCAAAACAAACAAATGACACCCAATTAATTAGTGTTTACACAATCTCCCATATTGCCTTAGTGAGGTATATCTGATCATAGAAATTCTACTAAGGCAAAATGTGAATATTTTTTAATATGTAAATACCCAACTAAGGCGAAATGGGAATATTTTGTAATTTGTAGCAAGTTATTGCTCAATAGAGGTGGTCACTAAAGCAGGTTTGACAATCTGTTAATTATTGAAGACCCTGTTGTGACTGTGAAATGTAAAGACACTGTTCCTTTATTTCAAATTGTGCCAAAGTGTAAGGTTGGATAATCTCTTGTGTTCGTTTACAACCACTTCCTTTCTTACTAATTAATTGAGCGAAACATTTCCCAGCCCTCTTTGGTTTCAATAAATGATTCTTTTTATGAAATCCAAAGAGTAAGAAGAGATAGAAGACACCAAAGGAGTAATCAGAATCTATAAATAGAAAAGGAACAGACAACACAATGACAAAAAGATAAAGTACAAAAAGACAAACAACGATCTACAAAACATACACATACAACTAAAGATTGAGTAACACGAATCCTACTAAAGAGTAAGAAAGTGCAGGGATGATTGTATTTGACTTATATAATTGACGTAAATAAACACACAAAGATATCAAGTAATTCTACAACTACCGTATTACATTATATGGGAAATAACAACATTTGATATGCGAAAGACGCATGACTGCGGGAGCGAAGCGGAGAATGAAATACACCACTGATATTGTGTCAAGATATCGTTTTAAAATTATATTATTATTGTTTGTTTATCTATCATTGAAACTACATTTGAATGAATGAATGAATTTTATTCTCATATAACAAATACATATAGTTACAGAGAAGTAAATAATAATATAAAGCATATTAAATTTTGTACATGTGTGGAAAAATTACAATTAGATTAACCAAGAGGTGGGATGGGACTTTCATATTAACAATTTGTATTAATTTCCATAGTTTTTCTAATACAACAAGTGTGGATGTTAATATTTCATATTATTTAACTTAAAAAAAATAATAATTCATGGACACAGGGGTCCTGGATTTTTTTTAATAAAAAACTAATCCTGGATTATTATTTTTGTTTAAAGTCCGGTC
>MJUT01011703.1:185677-204112 GCA_002080005.1 Gigantidas platifrons
TAACACTGATTTAAGCTTTAGTCGCAACAAATTTATATTTTTCTCTTTAAACTGTCGAAACATAACATTTATTTAACTGTAAAAGTCACCCCCTTTTCCCCTTTTTTCTTGTTTAGATCAATGATCAACAATATTCCAGAATCAAACAAATGAATAAAAATAACATAGCATCTTTCCTTTACATTGTCAAGATTCTATATTTATAAACTATTGACCTGAGTAACCTTGCTAAACCATTCGGATTCAGTGTGTTTTAATTCGGTCATCCAATCAGGACGCTAATTATTGTCCAAGATAAAAATATACTACACATGCTACTCACAGTGACCCGTTACCCAGATTAGCATGTGTCATGAATCTTTTCTGTATATGGTATATAAATACCCAACTAAGGCGAAATGGGAACAAACCGATAAACTTTGGTTGAATAAGGTAGAGATTGTTGATAATATTAATTATTGTTTAGTGTCTATAGCGAGCCGTATTACAGCTATATTAAGGATAAGAACAAGTACAATTATATATAGAAACTATAGTAATTTGTAAGGGATGGGCCAACCATTCAATATATTTTAACCGCCACTGGAAACGTATTGAAAGTTGGATAGAGACAAACAAACATAGTCTTTTGGATCAGCTGCAATGCGCCTACTCATTTTCGATATCTACAACATCGGTGGTGTAAGGGCTAGCGTGCTCGTCTCGAGTCGGGTAGACCTTCGGGTAAGAAAAATCAATAACTTTGTTATTTGTTGCTTCTCCTCTAAGCACGCATGAATAAGGAAAAAGAGCAAAGAATGGTGAGCTCCGAATCGGGATAATGTGTCTGAGTGGAGCTACATGTCTATATACGGACTTGTTTCAGTGAGCTAGCACTATTCAAATTCAATTAAGCGTGTTGGTCTAGTATAAAGCGGATATCATTATCATCTTAGCAGATGTAACTTGTTCTCACCATGATATGGCTAACAATTTGATCATATTGCGTTAAGCAACAACCACTCACTCTCTCATGGTGTCTCACTAGAGATATATGTTTTTATTACGCCGGTCTAAAGGGCGGTTTGTGTAGTAACTGCTGTTCCCGCACTAACATGGACGGTCCTTTCTTAGCAACAGAATAACATTTGGTCAATATCTTCAAACGCTTACTGCAATTATACTGGGAGTCGAAGCCCCTCTAAAGATTTTTCCTGTATAATTTATCTGTTTATCCAGGAATTTAATTAGATTATGAACAAATTTAAATTACATGTTTAACACAATATACAATACGTGTGTACAATGCTCAATTTGACAATTATTTTTTTCCACAATAACGATCGACACTTTATCGTTAGCTCATGGATTTTAATTTCATAAATAAATTACAAGCATTCATATTTTTTCCGGATACATAATGAGATTTATATTTAGATAATCCATCAATTGTCAAGAAAGAATTAAAATCAATACAGTAAAAACAATAATTAAAATCAAAATAATCAAGAAATAATTAAAATCATGAAGAGTTTGAAGATAGCAAAGGGATAATCAGAATCCATAAATCGAGGAAGAACAGAAAACAAAATGACCAAAAAATAAAGGACAAAAGGACAAACAATGATATACAAAACATACACATAAAACTAAAGATCGAGTAACACGAACCCCACTAAGAACTGACCAGAAATAATTAAAGTCAAAATATGTGTTATCAAAACGTTTATAGCCGGGTATAATGTGTTACAAGCTCATATTTCTTCCGATGGTAATCTTTTTTCAGTAATTGATAGATCTGGTTTCAAAATTCTTTTAAATATTTAGTGAAGAAATCTGTTTACCTATATAATATATTGTTTATAAACTTGTTCTGATGAATACAATTGACATACTGCGAACGTGACGTCAAATCACAATAAATCAATCTACTGACATAATCTTTGTATACTTTGTATACTCGTAGTATTATAAGTTTGAAGATACGAAAGTGGTTTCTAATATTTTCATTTATTCACTATTAACAAAAGGGGTCAGACACAGACATGATCAAATTCACCAACAGAGTAATCAGAAACCGTAATAGCCGTAGGACAGATAATAAAATGTTTAAGAGAATGAGTTATTGTTGTTTAACGCCAAATGAGCAATTAGTCAGCTATATTAATGTAAGAACTAATTTGTATTCAATGTCAATGATAATCATGTCCGCTTTGTACTAGACAAACATGCTTATTGTGATTTTTATAGTGCAAACGCACTGAAACAACAATTCGCGGGTAGACATGTTGCTCCCCACGGATACATTATCCTGATTCCGAGCTCTTACTACTTAATGCTGAGTGCTTATATAACAAATATTTTGTCTTTGGTTTCACCCGATATGGGCTCAGATCCATGATCAATTACACTTGATACCATAACATCACCGATGCAATTCAATGTCCAAAATGAAAACAGACAGAAGAACAAACAATGATCTAAAAAACACTACATAGACAACAAACTAACATTTAGGCAAACCAATAACATAATCCATTAGACTATTATGAAACCGGGTCTTAAAGGGGAATTTGCGGTAAGCACTACCGACAAAATTTGTGGGCGGAGCTTATCATCAAAACTCCCCGTTGATATGAACAACATAATTTTGAAACTGTATGTCACAAGACCAACGTGACCTAAGGGTCACATACCTCAGAAATGTGAATTTTCCAAGTGATTTTTGTAGATTTTAGACTGATGAAGAATATTATTCTTAATAAGAATGAAGGTTTCGTAGGGAGGAACAGTTGTGACCATACCTGTCAAATATTTTGCTCCAAAAGTAACTGTGAAACTATGTATCATTGGTTTTTCCTCCTCGAGATAGCCATGGTCAAAATAATGAACAACCTGAATGCTTGCTCCGCCCACAGCTATTTATACTCACGGTCCTGGTTTAAGTCAATCGTACAGACATAAACGGTAGCTAGAACTTATGCAGCGTGTATAAAAGAACGTTTTCTATCACTGTAAAAGTGTGGGGGGGAGTCATAATTGTACATGTTTTTACATTATGATTCGTTGTTACGTTAACTAATATCGTTGGATTTACTTCATGTGTTGATGGTACATACACACATTAGCTGTTTTAGTAAGCATTAATTTTATATCCAAATGTCACAAAAAGACTGTTTTATTCGACCATGAAGAATTCTTTTTAAAAACTTTTCGCTCTGAAAAGGATTTCGGAATATAAGCATAACTTGACAGATATTATACTTTTTAGATGTAATTCAATACAGGAGAAATGGGACAAATCTGAAAGAAATGAATAGTAAACAGCAAAAATAAACAAACTGGCACTTAAGTTCATGTTTAGGTGACATGTCCTATTATCTATAAAAGAATGAGTTAGGGTGAGTGACTTCAGACATTCTATATTAATATGCATTGTATTTAAATAGATCATTTAGCTGATATTGAAATCACCGAATACAATATAATTGTTGTAATAACAAAACACTGAGCTGACGACTTTGTGAAAGTTGCTCTAGTTGTGAGACAACAGTATTTAGTTATCAACATACACTTTTTGTAATATATAATTTTAAATTATTTGTCTTTCCGATCGCTTGACTTTGAGAGCCTTCGGTGAAGGTTATTATAGAGAAAATAGCGTTACCCAATACGGTTTATTCACTTTTCTCCCACTTTTGAAAAGTATAATTCACATTTCTCCCACAAATGTCAAGCAATATATTGGCTTGGTGTTAATACAGTAATTAAAATTGTTTATGTTATGAATTTGAATTTTGATGTTTAACGCCACTTTCAACAATATTTCAGTTATATCATGGCGACCAGTTTTAGTGGTGTAAGAAGCCGGAGTACCCGGAGAGAACCACCAACCCTAGGCAAGCAACTGGTAAACTTCATCACTTGCGGCTGCGAGTCAAGTGCACCCTTTTTGTAATTTACAAAGCTGGGCGTGAACCCACGCCGTATTGGTGATAGGCTTGTATGAGTTGTTAAATCCAACGACCTAACCCATTGAGTCACATTTGTGTGACCCTTCAACTATTATGTACAAATTGTGTTTCCAAATGTCCTGTTGGATTTTGATTTATATATATCAGGCAGTATAAATCGCATGAACTGACAAGAGGCTTTGTTGTTTGAACACATATTGTATTTAAACTACCCAATTGATCCAACCTACTGATCTCTTTAATATACGTCAATACACCACAAATAATTTGCCAAATAGCGATGTTATTTATAAATTGTTATGGAATGGTCACGCAACGCTCACATCTGATCATCTGATTGTAAAGTTGCAATAAAAAATAATAATAATAATAATAAATAATAATAATAATTTGATATTTTTACATAAATAATGTTGCTACACAAAAAAAAAGAAGAAAACAAGGCAAATAGTACTTCTTTCATTCAAACAATCTTTGTTGTCATTCGCTAGCATATTGATTTATCTTTCAGACGAGACATAACTTTTTGCGTTTTGCTATGCCGCACAGTCAACGGTAAAACTCCAAAAGTATAGAGCACAATTGTGGACAATATCCGCATAAATCCTGACTGTCGTAAATACCTATGAACGCCTTCGACTCAATTACATAATGCATCACCAGAACAGTTCACATAGTGCAGACGAACAGCGGTAACTTACGTTTTTCAGTCTGGTACGAACTCTTTCAAATCTTGGATGCCATTGTTTAGGAGTACACAGCAGCAAATGAAATCTGTCATCTGATTAATATTTCTCACGACACACCCACATTCTGATAACGCTTGAAATATATGCTTTACAAAAATTTCAGTGAGAATTACGTTTAGAAGTAATTTTATATGATTATAATATACCTAAAAATCATTTACAATATTTTTTATATGTTACGAATGAGTAAAACACTTACCGTGTCGTGTGAAATATTAACCAATCAGATGACAGCTCTATATTCTTGGAGTTTTACCGTTGACTGTCCGTCATAGCAAAACGTTGGTGACCTATTTCAGAGAATCGTTTCAAGTTTGCAGGGGTGCTCTGACTTATAGAGTGAAACAGTTGTGAAAAATTATGTCTCGTCGGAAAAATAAATCAATATGCTAGCGAATGACATCTAAGATTGTTTGAATGTGTAATTTTTTATATTTTTTTCAAGCCTGAAACAGAACTGGTAGTGGCCTGGCTACATTGGTCGTTGCATTCCTTGTTAGTATATATGGTATATAGGCCGCGTGACCTCTATGAAACCGATTCAAGCCCCTGTGTTCAGTACAAAGGAGAACAGGTTTGTTTATTTCTTATTTATTCAGCTTAATGAAATATTTTCCATATTTAAAGAGGGGCAGTGATCGTATGGTAGTTGTATTTACAACTACCTATGCAATCAGTGTATATCACCACTGATGTGAGTTTGAATCTCGATCAGGGCGAGGTGTACAACATCATGCTCCTCCACCAATAAAACTGGCCGCCACGATCTTAATGAAATATTGTTGAAAGTTGCGTTAACCATCATCAAACAAACAAGCAATCCATAAAACGATCACAATGTATATAGGTTATTTTACATTGTATTATTGAGTACTGCCTGTATAGTGCAGTGCCAAGACACGTGCTATGTACATAATCCAGTTAAAATCAGTACATCTGTTAAACTTTGTGAAAATATTTATTTCGTTCAAAGGTACATAACTCTAGAAAAATTTGATTTTTATTTGTTATTGTTTTTTTTTTTTTACATGCAAAACATTTTCTACAATCTGTGTGGAAATAAATAATCTGACTTTGGGAATTTTATACCCAACAAAATGCTACCATCATGCTTTAAATCCTCATATTCGCCACACCTCGAAATATATGACGAACATATATTTCATCACCCTCGAAATGGGAACACACCATATATGTACATAAAATTCATTTTGTTGTGGTCTTCAAATGAATATTCATAAGTAATCATGTGACATAATTGCACACATATATATTCCGTGCTAATTGATTTGAATTATCGAGCTCGCTCTAACCAAGAGAGACAAGCGTATTCGTTATATATCACTCCTATATATTCTTTAGTTATGTATTTGACATTAGAATGTAATTAATTTATATTCGGACTAACGAAGTGAGGGAGAATATAAATTCTCATTAGTTTACATCACGTGTAAAAATAGCATTAATTCTATTCTAACAGTCATGAGGAGTAGGGCGACATATTTTTTCCAGATTCAGTAGAAAGGAGAACAGGTTTGTTTATTTCTTGTTTATTCAGCTTAATAGAATATTTTCCATATTTAAAGAGGGGCCGTGATCGTATGGTAGTTGTATTTACCACTACCTACCTATGTAATCAGTGTCTATCACCACTGATGTGAGTTTGAATCTCGATCAGGGAGAGATGTACAACATTATCTGATAAAGTTTGTCAGTGACTTGCGACATGTCGGTGGTTTTATCTGGGTCCTCCGGTTTCCTATACCAATAAAACTGACCGCCACGATATAGCTGAAATATTGTTGAATGTGGTGTTAAACATCATAACCCTAACCCTTAGGCATAGACAACCTCGGTAAATTTTGGCTATCCTGTTTATGCGCATTGGTTTTCTTTTTAGAATATTTGACTTCCCGATCTTTAGATTTTGATCGTACCTCATGAAGGTTATTCCAGAAACGTGTCGTGTGCACTGAATTATTTATCTACATATTTATTTTAGACGCTTCCATAAAGTTATCTGTAAATATTGATTTGTTTGTTTGTTTGTTTGTTTGTTTGTTTGTTTGTTTGTTTGTTTTTTTGTTTGTTTGTTTGTTTGTTTGTTTGATCACTGACCCAGTCTGCAGGGTGACGTCGAACCAACGTCGGTAAAAGGTCGTAATGGTCGGCTGTAGGTCGGCGTCGGCTTGACGACGTTGAACCAACCTAGGATTAGCGTAGGCAAAACGACGGTCGAGTTTCCGTTCTTCAGCCGACGTTGAGCTAGATATGGCATAACGAAGGTCGGGTTCTCGGTTCCTCGCCAACGTCGGGTTAGATTTGACAGACCAACGGTTGGGTTCTCGTCTTTTCACCAACGTTGGGTTAACTTTAACAAAACGACGGTCGAAATTAGGTTATCTGCCGACGGTTGGTTTGACGATATTTGACGTATGATTGTTTATATCTTAATTCTAGATTTAAAACCCGTATTTAAAACACACACACACACACACACACACAAAGCAATGATTGTAAATGAAATCTGGTACGTGGGGAATTTATTTACCATCATTAACAACATCGATACTGATTCCTGTGGTTTTCCCGCGCGGCGAATTAAACTGCATACGCCATTCCCAGTTTTCATTTTGAGACTCGCGGCTAGCAGAAACTCATGTAAGTTATCTCTTAATTTTATTTATGCTTTAAGTAATACTTATATGATTTATATGGAATCTTGTTAGCAACGATTTTTTAAGACTACTTTTTTAAAACAAAAGGTTGAGAAAGATTTTTATATAACTAAATTGTAATTTACTAGGTTTTTGATTTATTTAGCTTGTGGGGATCCAGCTATTTTAAATATAGGAGTGATGATAGATCCTGCAAGTATGCAAGTAGTGACAGAAAAAAATGTGTTAATTATAGCCTAATTTTGTCAAAATTTTAGTACAATACTAAGAAGGGCGAAGTTAATTTGCAACACTTCCCTCCTTCTGAATAAAACTTTAAATGGAAGTTTCAATCTGGAGTTTTTTAAAACTTTTATAGATATTTTGAATTTGATACGTTATTTTTCAAATTTGTTTATGAAATTGAAATTATTCAGAGCGATTATGCAGTTACAATTTACTAAGATATAAATCTGGTGGGTCACATTCTTCAAAGTTTATTGCTATATACATGTAACCGTCTCAAAGGTCAAGCATGAAATTTAATGCTTCAGAGGTCAATTGCGTGTGTGTAATGATCAAGACAGTTTAGCTGATAGAATATATTGTTTAATACTAAGCGAAGAGGTCAGATCCATAAAAGGTTGCCATTGCAACCATATGTATGAAGGAATCTCAGGGAATGAATGCAATTTAATACTAGTATTTCAGAGGTCAATTGCATGCTTAACATATACAAATGATCTAGTTTTCAAATTATCAGTAAACCGTCATAGATCAGGCCAATTAAGATTGAAAGTAATGCCACAGATAGGACAAATAATAATAATAATAATAATGATAATAATAACAATAATTAATAATTATCACACTTTACCTTAGAATTCAAGAAAGGAACAGTCATTGACTTATAAAGTTAAAATATCATTTTTTCATCAAGATAATATCATATTTAAAAGTTGGTACGTGTTTTTACTTTGTTTTGAAAAACACGGCCTCTGAACTACACTGTATATCCTTATTCAAATAATGTAGGTAGACGTGTCAAATGTATGAAAAAAATATTCCCACATTTGTTTAGATTTTCAGTACCCTTTGTGATGATCATTATGGAAGTATTGTCAGTATTTTCCTACTTAAAATATTTTAATTATGAATTGTAAATATTTATTTTAGCTACAGAAACAAAAATGCTGGAAATGATGCTGGAAATTAAATCTGAAATAAAACTAATGGCCAAAAGTATCAGCGTCATTCAGAAAAGAACTGGATACATCACGGAGTGTGTTAGCGGATGATTTACCAGAAGACATTTCACTGCCAATCTCCAACGCAGAAGAACTAAGGAGAATTGAAAAAAAAATGGAAGTGGAACGCTGTAGATAGAATTTGGTATGTTGTAGAAATTAAAACACGAAACACTTTTTATATTAAGTTTATTTGAACATTCAATTTCATTGAACATTTTTAGAAAACAAATCGGAACAAATTTGTATCAATACTGCAACTGTATCTTTCTAAATCATTTTCTGATAATATCCTAGTAACAATTATGGTACTTTGTAGATAAGCTATTTGGGTAGAATTGGTGGCGACAATGTAAGAGATTGTGGGAAACGGATTCTGAATGCCCTGATGACCACAGATGTTGCCATCACCCTCAACTGGAAAGGGAAAGGGGATAAAAAGTCATTCGATGCACTAAATGTATGCAACATCGTAAAAGGTAAAAATATTTCCCTAACCAATTTGTTACTTTTTGAATCTTTACACCTTTACAAAACATGCAAGATCGACTTGAGCAGCGTAGAGACAATAGCTAGAAGTGTCAAAAATCTAATAAAACCTGTGCTATTTAAAGAATGTTTTCGTCAATCGAAGCCTTGCTGATTTAAAAACTAAATCCGCTTGAGTTTGCCTTCCAAGAGCAGTGTTCAAAGTTAAAAACCCCTAACCTCTTTTTGTTTAATCATGTTTCATTTCATTTTACATTAATTTATCGAGTTTAACCATCGCTAGTTTAACAGATGCATTTTATATCTTTCCTAAATCCTATTTTCTTATTTTACAGCTGCAGTACGTAAGAACAACATAACTAAAAACGAAACGGATGACAGAATTGAAGCTGTAATAAAAAAAAACTGGCTGAAACGGCGGCCGGAAGGCAAGAGCCGACAAGAAAAAAGAACATGTAAATAAAAAGCATAACTGTGCCTTCTTCTCATTTAACGGTACATTAATTATAAAGGGTTTCCAAAGTTTATTAACAATTTATGATTTGATTTGATTTTTGGTGTTTTAACGCCACTTTCAACAATATTTCAGCTATATCATGGCGACTAGTTTTAGTGGTGGAGGAAGCCGGAGAGAACCACCGACCATGGGCAAGCAACTGGTAACTGTATCACTTGCGGCTACGAGTCGAATGCACCCTTTTTGTAATTTACAAAAACGACATAACAATTGTTCTCATTTTTGGAGTAAAGTGACGTCAGTGTACCGTTATTCAATAAGCATTGAACAAGCTAAGTACTACACGAATCAGAAAAGGCATACAAGAATAATACACCCTAACGCTTGTTGTACACTAAATGTTACAAATAAGGTGATGGTTTGCTTTGTGGTTATACAAGAAAGCTGTTGGATTATACTGATTTGACGTCGGCCCAACGATCAAACATACCGTCGGGGCGACGTCGGGGCAGACGTCTTGCCGACCAATGCACAGTATTTGAACGTTGGTTTTGATCGGGAAACCATCGGAAATAAGACATTGTAACGTCGGACCAACGTCGAGCCAATTAGTCGAACCAACGTCGACCCGATAAGCAAAATGACGACGGGCCAACGTTGGCATTCGACGTCAAACCAACGTCAGGGACGACCTTTGACCGACGTTGGACCAACGACACTTTGCAGACTGGGGAATTATTTATCTACATATTTATTCTAGACGTTTCCATGAAGTTATCTGTAAATATTGATTTGTTTGATTTTTTGTTTGATCACTGAATTATTTATCTACATATCTATTCTAAAAGTTTCCATAAATTTATCTGTAAATATTGATTTGTGTGTTTGTTTGTTTGTTTGTTTGTTTGCACACCGCCGGTATTTCTGTACAGGATATTTATTTCACGCTACAAATTGCTGAACCTGGGGAAGAAGAAACTGTTTATGATGTTACAGTTAGAGCATTAGGCGCACATTTTACCCCACAAGTTAAATCTGCATTTGAACGTTCTCAATTCCGAGCGATGACACACACATCAAGTGAAACAGTGGAACAATATATTACACGTTTGAGACAGAAATCAGTGTTTTGTGACTTTCATAATATCGACGAAAACATTCGTGACCAAGTAATAGAGAAATGTTATTCACAACGTTTAAGAAGGAAATTGTAGGAAAGAAACAATGTGACTTTAGCGCAGTTAAGAGAAATTGCTCAATCATTAGAAGCATCGGAACAGAGAGCCGTCACAATGGAACAAAAGGAACAGATAAATAAAGTAAGGCAACATAAATTTGATAAACATTATCCAAAAGTTATGAATCAGAGTCAAGCAGATTTCAAACAAAGACGATGTTTTGCGTGTGGGCACGAGGGACATATTAAGACAGACGTTAAATGTCCACCAAGGGGAAAGAAATGTAGAAAATGCAAGAAAGAAGGACATTTCGAAAAATGTTGCAAAACAAAACAAACCAGAAATTACAACTCAAGGCGTGGTCACGCAACTGTAAGAAATGTAGAAACAGAAAACAAGGATCAGGAGCCAGATGTTTTTACTGTAAACGGCGAACACCCCGATAATGTTGATTTCACTGTAGATGTTGGAGGCGTTATTATGCCAATCATTGTAGATTCAGGAGCGTCGGTTACTGTAATTGATAGGAGCATGTAGGAATTCCTGAAGAAAACTAAAATTAAATGTGAGTCAAGGTTATGTGATAAGAAAATTTATGCATATGGGAATACACAACCGTTAAGTGTTGCAGGAAGTTTTATTACTTGTGTATCTGTTGGAGATAAAAGTGTGGATGCAGAATTTTATGTTGTCGAGGAAAAAGGTTAAGCGTTGCTTGGGAAAACAACTGCTATATCGTTAGGTATATTGCAAATTGGCGTTCCACAAGAAAGTGTTAATTCAGTAAGTGATGATAAGAAAGCGATAATAAAACAGAAGTTTCCGAAATGTTTTGAAGGCGGAGGGAAGTTAAAGGATTTTCAACTGAAGATACCGATTGATGAATCCGTGAAGCCCGTTATTCAGCCGATTCGTAGAATACCGTTTCATCTGCGTGAGAAACTAGATAGGAAACTTGCAGAGTTAGAACAATTCGACATCATTGAGAAGGTTGAAGGCCCGAGTATATGGGTATCGCCGATCGTCGTTATACCCAACAAAAACTCTGAGATTCGTCTGTGTATAGACATGCGAAGAGCAAACGAGGCCGTAGTCCGAGAACGGTATCCAATACCTACTGTTGAGGAAATTTTGCAGGATTTAAATCAAAGTAAAGTGTATAGTAAATTGGATATTAAATGGGCATTTCATCAACTGGAATTGTCACCAGAGTCAAGGGACATTACCGCATTTGTGACACACCAAGGACTATTTATGTATAAACGTTTGATGTTCGGCATCAGCTGTGCGCCAGAGATGTATAACAAGATTATACACCAGGCATTAAGTGGATTACCAGGCGTAAACAGTATTTATGATGATATTGTCATACACGGAAAGTCTGAAGAAGATCATAACCGTAATTTGGAGCAGTTAATGTGCCGATTGCAAGAAAAGGGACTAACTCTGAACATTGATAAGTGTCAATTCAATATGGAACGTATCGAGTGTATGGGACATATACTATCTGAACATGGTATTGGAGTTTTAGAAAGCAAAGTGCAAGCTATAAAGGAAGCCCGAAAACCACAACAGTCACCGAAGTAAAAAGTTTTATGGGTCTTGTAAATTTTACCGGGAGATTTATTCCGAATTTAGCGACATTAGCCGAGCCGCTAAACCGACTTATGCGTAAAAATCAGCCGTTTAGCTGGGGACCGGAGCAGGATGCTGCATTTGAAAAATTGAAACAGTGCCTAGCGAACAATACAAACTTAGCTTATTTTGACGTTAACGCTGAGACACAAGTAATTGCGGATGCAAGTCCAGTTGGATTAGGTGCTGTGTTAATTCATAAACAAGGAGAATTTCACCGGATTATCTGTTACGCAAGCCGTTCATTATCCGATATTGAGCGTAGATATTCACAAACGGAAAAGGAGGCACTTGGACTAGTTTGGGCTTGTGAACGTTTCGATGTCTACCTGTTTGGAAAGAAGTTTGAATTATTAACAGACCACAAGGCACTTGAATTCATTTGTTCGCCGAAATCCAAGCCGTGTGCGAGAGTAGAACGTTGGGTTCTTAGGATGCAACCATACAACTATGTTGTGAAACATATACTAGGAGCGAAAAACATTGCTGATGCACTGTCCCGTTTGTTATCTTCAAATGAACAGAAGCCCGTGTACAATGAAACAGATGAGTATTTACGATTGATAGTGTACGAAGCCACTCCCGTTGCTACGAACATTAATGAAATCGAACAAAGTTCCGAAAATGACGAAGAATTTGATGAAATCCGGAAGTGTTTACGAACTGGTCGGTGGTCTGACTTGAAATATAAACAGTATTTGACTGTAAAGTCTGAACTTTGTGCGTTAGGAAATTTAATACTTCGTGGAACCAGGGTAGTAGTACTAAGCGTACTTCGAGACCGAATTTTGCAACTGGCACATGAAGGTCATCCTGGTATGGTTATCATGAAGCAAAGATTAAGAACAAAAGTATGGTGGCCTAGAAATATACCGTGATATTGAGCAGTTTTGTCGACAATGTTATGGATGCCAGCTGGTTGTTAAACCAGAAAAACCAGAGCCAATGCAGAGAACTGCATTACCGTCGCGACCGTGGGAACATTTGGCAGCAGACTTCCTTGGACCACTTCCATCAGGGCATGTATTATTTTGCGTTGTAGATTACTATTCTCGATGGACTGAAATTGCCGTTATGAAATCTACAACTAGTGCCGAAAAACCCGTTGAAGCATTAGACAAAATGTTCATCACTCGTGGCTTGCCGGTATCTATTACAACTGATAATGGACCCCAATTTGTCAGTCAGTACTTTAAACAGTATTGTGAGCAAAATGGAATTACGCATCGACGGATTACCCCCTTATGGCCGCAAGCAAATGGCGAAATCGAACGATTAAATAAATCTTTTTTGAAACGACTAAAGATTGCACATGCCGAAAAGAAAAACTGGAAAGAAGAACTTCAAAAATATTTATTCATGTACCGTGCGACGACACATTCAACTACAAGAGTTAGCCCGGCCGAATTACTCTTTGGTCGTAAAATACGTACCAAGTTACCGGAACTGGAAAATTCGTCAATGGAAGACATTGAAATCAGAGATCGAGATCATGAGACATCTATTTTTGAACTTTAGTAAAGACATTTTAATTATGAAACCTTTTGCTAATTTTAAAACTAGCAGTCAGTAATTGAGTTTATTTTTTCATTTTAGTTTAGTGAAAGTTTTCACTTCATTTATTTTAGAAAAAAAAAGGAAGGGATTGTAGTATCGTTAGAAGAACGATAACTCTGTTACCATTAATCTTTAGTTTCTAGAGTTATCTATCATTAAACAGTTATGTTGCTGTGTACACTGATGTTTATCATGTAACGTGTAAGACCGGATGTTGTGTATTAAAGATGGTACCTTCAATGGTGTTATGTATGTGTTCATGCCTTTGGTTCAATCCAGTATAATAGTCTGATAGAGACATTACAATCACTGAATTATTTATCTACATATTTATTCTGGAAGTTTCCATAAATTTATCTGTAAATATCGATTTCTTTGTTTGTTTGTTTGTTTGTTTGATCACTGAATTATTGATCTACATATTTATTCTAGACGTTTCCATAAATTTATCTGTAAATATTGATTTGTTTGTCTGTTTGTTTGATGGTGATCAAACAAACGGTATCTCCAACTTATACCAACATTTTGAAATATCAAACTCAAGGAATGCCAACACACATTTATTACAAGTGTTTATATAACAATTAATGATAGTTACAGGTAAGAAAATTTGGAAATGCAGGTCTCAAAAGTAAAATCTATATATCAAAAATCTAAAAAAGTTTTGTATATTTATTTAAAAATATCTAAATTTATAAGATATCAATAATTCTTTAAATAAAAAAGTGATTAACTAGGAAAAAATATAAAAATATTAAGTTTTGTAAAAATGTATATATAAAATAATATGTCTCTTTAAAATTAAGCAAAAATCTGTAAATAAAAAGATGAAAATATAAAATTTTTGAATAATTTAAATTTTTTTTTAAAAAGTCTTAATTTAAAATATTGAATGGTATTTATGCAAAAAACAATTTTCTTAAAATCTGAATTTTAAAATTTTTGAATTATATATTCATTTATAAATTTAGAACTATCATAATTTTGGAGAGTATATTTTTTAATTGCTCACTCTAGACAAGCTAATTAATCATAAGATCAGTCATTTTCATATTAATGTGATTTGGGATAGTATTATGTTTACAGTAATTAATGAATAATGATCACTACTTTAACAGAGTTGACCAAGCTAATAAAGGGTTTCTATGGGAACCATGTACGAGTCCCAATCATTACCGAAGTTACAATGATGTCTTGGTTTATTTTCATAAAGTTTGATATTAATATATGTGTGCTTATAATGTCCTTATTTATATTCATGAAGTTGATATTAAAATATATGAGCTCATAATGTCCTGATTTATATTCATAAAGTTTGATATTAATATATATATATATATGCTGGTATACTGATTAATTTTGTTATTTAAAAAAATGATTTTAGATATTTACTTCCATCTTAGTTTATTCACTCAATACTCACACAAAAACAAGACAACTTCTACATTAAAAGTAAAGAAAACTATATTTTATTTAATGTTCGCACACAGTTAATTGTGGACTTGGAGTGTAATGATATCTCCACCTATTTTACAATAATTAAACATGACTATTAATGTTTATATAACAATTAACATATTCAACCTATGCCAACATATTTTTTTACCTTTTTATACCTATTTTTCAAAAGTTGGCATAGGTTGAACCAAACAAACAAACAAACAAATCAATATTTACAGATAAAGGAGTGGGTATGATAAGGACCGATTTTGGCCCAATCTCAGAAACTGTTTATATAGATATAATATTAAGCACAATCATTGAAAGGTAAGAACAATAAATTTTTGGATGATTTCACTTTGTCCTTTGTTGCTTAGCAACGTAAATTGAGGAGGGTCCAATTAATCATTAGAAATTCAAATATGGTTGTTTTATTTTATATATGTTGTATAGTCTTTTCGACAAAATGTTATATTATGTGCATGTGCACCCTACAAATGATATTCCAATGCTCTATTGTAGCATATATTATTTTTGCGTAGTTATGTCACCATAGCAACGGTTTTGTAAACATTAAATTAATCTATATTATTGCAATTAAAGGTTGAATTTTGACATCTACGATATTTTGACTTGATATTTGACTAAGCGGTACACTTTTTTCAAGCTATACACACTACAAATATCATTTCATATTCCAAAAATACATTTTGATATTTTTATTCATAGTTATGGCCCGTCCATAGCAACAGGTTTCCCTATGCACAGTATTTTCCTGTAGATCTCATTGACCTTTCATTTAATCAAGGGAACATTTCTACAACAGCACCTTAGCAGAGACATCTTATCATTTACTAACCAGTATATGCAATGTATTATACGAATTACTTAAACCTTACAATGTCCATAGTAACCAAATATTATCCCTAACAACCGCAGAAACTCGTCAATGCTGAGCTCTGTAAATTGTTTTTCTTTTCTTTTTATAACCGAATGATGATCTTTTTATTTTTTAAATCAAGAGAGGAAAATATTCTCAGTAAATAGAATGTCAAGGGAAACAAGTCAACTGCACAACATGGTAAAGCAGTGCTACAGCCGTAGGAGAGGATATAATCCATGTTGAATAATACAATATTGAAAATGAATCCATGGAAACGGATGCCCTTCTAACTGAAAAACCCCTCAACCAATTAACCTCAAAATGACAAATTAACATAGACCTTGAGATGTCAAATCTTTTTAATTTTATTTTACCTGCATACCTTAAGAAACTAGAATACTATAATAATAAAACTAAAGAAAGTTGATCTGGTGATCACAGAGCCCGGATTCCAAATTTTCATCCAGAAACCCTTAAAGCCCTTTCTTTTAAGAGAAAATGGGCTATAATTCATGAACGGTAAATGTCAATTTCACCATACAGTAATTGAAATTAATCTGTATTTTATGGTACATTGCATTGTGTTAAAGTGTGAAAAGATTTGGTTAAGTAGTACCCTAAATTTCATCCGGAAACCTAGAAAGTCCCTATTTTCTAAGAGAAAAAGGGCCATAACTTATGCACGGAAAATGTAAAATACACCATAATCAAACTTAACCTGTATCTTATGGCATACAGCATTGTGATAAAGTTTGAAAATATTTGGTTAAGTAGTACCTTAAATATCATCCGGATACCTAGAAAGTCCCTATTTTCTAAGAGAAAAGGGCCATAACTTATGCACGGAAAATGTAAAATACACCATAATCATACTTAACCTGTATCTTATGGTATACAGCATTGTGTGAAAGTTTGAAAAGATTTGGTTCAGCGGTACTTAAAATATCATTCGGAAACCTAAAAAGTCCCTATTTTCTAAGAGAAAAAAGCAATAACTCAGGAACGGTAAATGTAAATACACAGTAATCGAACTTAACCTGTATTTAATGGTCCACAGCACTGTGTTAAAGTTTCAAAAGATTTGGTTGAGCCAAACTTTGAATATCTTCCGGAAATCTAAAAAGTTCCTATTTTCTAAGAGAAAAAGTGCCATAACTCATGAACTGTAAATGTGAAATACACCGTAATCAAACTTGACCTGTATTTTATGGTACACAGCAATGTGTGAAAGTTTGAAAAGATATGGTTGAGCAGTACTTTAATTATCCGGAAACCAAAAGTTTGACGGACGAACAGACGAACGGACGAACAGACATGAGGATCCCTATGTACCCCCGACTCTCATCGAGCGGGCGTATAATAAATCATGAAAACCTCTGAAATCACTGTATGGCTAGAGGTTCAGATTTTTTTTTTCTTTAAATTAATAATACCCGATATACAATATCTTATAGTGGGGGAAAACAGACAACACAATGGCCAAAAGATATGTACTATCGGGGAATCATAATGCCCGCATATGATTACTAAGCTATATCTAGTAGCTGATGTCTAGTCTTAAAGACACAGCATTTTATTGGAACTATCAGTTAACAGTGCCCTAACCATTAGTAAATACTGTTGTACTTTTTATCCAAATTCATTGCTTAATCATACCTATCTAGTAAATGAAAATTGAACCTATTCCTACATAATTAGCAACAGTGCTTAAGGGTAACACGGAAGCAACAATGACACATCAAGGACAATATCAGGCATTATCCAATACAAAATATCATTAATGTACTATCGTGACTATACCATTTATTATATTCAAGATCCTGACGTATATCCATAAGTTAACCAAAACCTAGAGTGCATGGTCGTATGGACGTGCAGATCGATGGACAAGGGTACATACTTGTGCTTCTTTATGAAAATGGTGATCAAACATAATAATGCTTATCGAAAAAAAAATCCAATGTCATAGATGCATTAAATTCTTCAGTAGAAGCTTCACTTCATTGTCATCATCAAATAACTTTTAGTGTCGGTGAGATTTGCACTCCAGTCATTACGAAAGTCAATATCAATGTGACGAGCACATCACAGTAACCACACAACAATCTCTGGCCACAATAATGCAACATTTAGAAAGTCTTATATATTACCCTTTCTAACGGTTTATTTTTCTGAACTTTATAGTTTCTC
>MJUT01011703.1:254683-268498 GCA_002080005.1 Gigantidas platifrons
GATATCTAATTTAGTCAGCACTATGTTTTTCTGGAATAACCTTCACCAGGTACACTCAAAATCAATAAAAACGTAGATATCTAATTTAGTCAGCACTATGTTTTTCTGGAATAACCTTCACCAGGTACACTCAAAATCAATAAAAACGTAGATATCTAATTTAGTCAGCACTATGTGTTTCTTGAATAACCTTCATCAGCTACACTCAAAATCAATAAAAACGTAGATATCTAATTTAGTGAGCACTATGTGTTTCTGGAATAACCTTCATCAAGTACACTCAAAAACATTTAAAGTTTTGGGAGCAATAACACCAAAGTTCCTAAACAGGATAGCCAAAATCATGGATACAGGACCGGATAAGTTTGCTACATTACACAGAAAAATAAAGATCGAACAACATGAACCCTACTAAAAACACTTATAAAGAACACTATAGAACAGAATAGATAATAAAGCGTAACAATAATCGTACAAGGGAATATTATATAAAATAAACTCATTTATAGGTCAAATATTATATTAATTAAACATTATGTGATAAAGTTTGTCATTGACTTACTACATGTCGTAGGTTTTCTCCGGTTCCTCCGGTTTTCTCCACCAATAAAGCTGACCGCCACGATATAGCTGAAATATTGATGAAAGTGGCGTTAAACACCACCAAGGAAACAAACACAATATATTAATTAAAATAAAATCACAATATACATAAAATTATTGTGTATATTTAAGATCCACTACATTATACAATGTTGAATTTATAGTCCGTCTTTTTTATTGCTTCTCACTTTCTCTTTCTGATTGATGGATCTTCTCTCTCGTACTTTTATATTAGACTGGAGGAGGCTGGTTCTGGTCGCCTACATTATCGTTAGGCGGAGACTTTTTATCTCGATTTCATAGATTAAATGTAAATGTGTATTGAAAATTCCACGATAATACATTTAATCTTCGTTACACAGAAGTTGTCATATATATATAATATGCATATTTACCCGGAATAAAAGTCACGCAAACGTATACTTAAGAAATGAAGAAGAAAAAATAGACCCCCCCACCCCCCACAAACGTAATGCTACCGAGTTTGGTTTAGTCTGTCTCTGAATTATCTCAGTAAGCAATTTTACCGTACATGAATTGACTATACCAACACATTATAAGTCTTTCGTCACCTTTATTAGACAGTCTTTAAATAGAGAATGAGGGTTATGGTGGTTAACGCCACTTTCAACAATATGTCAGTTATATGGTGGCGATCAGTTTTATTGGTGGAGGAAACCGGAGGACCCGGGGAAAACCACCGTCCTGTCGCAAGACACTGACAAACATAATGTGGTACACCTCGCCATGTTCGAGATTCGAACTCACAACAACAGTGGTGATAGGCAGTGATTGCATAGGTAGTTGTAAATCTAACCACCATACGATCATTTGCATTAGGATTTCTAATGATTAAAACTAACTGGAATAATAATTCAACTGAAAACCGGAAATTTGTTGTCGCTAAATATTGTAAAAATATAATAAATGAAGGTCATGCCTTCCTAAATCTTAACTGTACGGACTATTACATGTATATCCGAAAAGATTTTAAATCCAACTACTATGCGGTCACAACCACGACAACCCCTGTCTTGAAATATATACGTTGACATGTATAAGTTGTGACATTTTAGTATTATGTTTGATATCATTTCCTTGTTTGTTTTATGCACTGTTTCATTTCTTTGTAGCCATTGATCCTTATTTGGGTGTAACTTGGGTCCTGTTAAAATTATTATTATCAATTTACCTATTAAATATTTGTTACGACAAAGAACATGATGCAAGCACATTTTATGTAGCCATTGACTCTTTTTTGGGTGTAACTTGGGCCCTGTTACAATTATTATTATCAATTTACAGATTAAATATTTGCTACGACAAACAACATGATGCAAATACATTTTTTTGTATGTTTCCAAATTGCAAATTATTTAAACTACAAATATCTCTTTATATATGCTACCTGTAATTAAACGTGACTCTAATGTATTGTCGTATAAGTACAGTGTTCAGTAACCGTGTTTATCTAATTTAAAAAGTATTTATTGTGAATAAGCATACAAGCATACAACGTATTATGCCACAAAGAATGAGCAATACAAACGTAGTTGTCAATTTTAGCACACGATGCATTTCTGGAATAAAACGGTTTGAAGAAACCAAATTGATCATCAGAACACGCAAATCGAAGGACAGACAACGTAATGGCTAAAAGGAAAATGACAAACAATGATCTACATCACACTCTACATAATACTAAAGATAGAGCAACACGAACCCTCTAAAAATCGAAGGTTGAACACACGTGCTCCGGAAGGGTTAGTAGTTCCTGCTCCACTAGTGACACCCGTCGTGTTACTGTTAAACGACACGAACATCATCTGACATGGAAATTGTAAAAAAGTGAAAGTTTTTTTCCATACCCTCTAGACGACAATTTGGAAAATTGACAACTGTGAAATATTTTACACAAAAGACTATCCAAGTACTGATATAATATAGGCAATTTATTGTGTTGATTGCTATTTTTACAAAATTTAAGGAGAGATCCGCTAGTTTGAAGCAAGGGTGAGACGTTATTCTTAAGCTTACCAATAAAGGGGAGAAGTAATTAGCATAAAGACTGATGTATGCGCTACGTTACAGCAGATTATTATTTTGTTCAAGTATTTTGTGCCTATCACCATCTATTCTTCCAACCAAGGCCCCACACCTACCACCATTTTTATCTAAATGTTATATCTTTTGCAATGAATCGGTCAAAAAGATAAATAACTTTAGACGAATTTATTGATATGCCTCCCGTTTACTATTTTTCACGATTGACTTCTAGTATAAATTACACTAATTTATTTTTTGCAAAATGTTTTCTCACAATGACTGACATACGACAGTCGTCAATTATAGTCAGTTTGACTGAACTTCCATCGATTATTTCATAAAAATTTTATTTGCCTCTTTCCCTTACAATATCGCCAGTTTGTATCAAGTAACCCATGTTAAAACAATCTACACGATAATATAGTGTAGTGGAATATTGCCGCCATATTTGTACAACCATATGATATCAATGAGTGAGTGATTGTTGTTTATCGCCAATTCAGCAATTATGAGTGAAAGGACTTAGGTTATTAAATTTAGTGGGCATGATTAGACATGTCATGAATAAATGGGTGTAAGTAGTAAATTATCAATACAAAAGTATACTGATGTCCATTCAATCACTGAGTTTTTCCCAATAGATGTTGACAATGTTTGGCCAAATTTTTTTTTTAGTTAATATGTGGCAAAAATATTGATTTGTATGTTTAATATATTTGTCAGAACATTACATTAACATAACACTAGAAATTAAGATATAGGATCGTGATGATTGAGGTTAAACCCTTCTCATTCAAATATTATTAAAAGGTAAACAGCAAGGCAACGCATTAAGCAAACAAGACAATCAAAAATGTGATATTCTTGTTTACGGTTTTGGCGGAATCCAGGATTGTTTTTGTTTTGCTGATTCCTTTTCCATTGTTTGTTGGTCGGATGTGGCTGTTTGTGGAACATATGAATATTAAGCGCTGCACAGATGGTTGATTTCATGCTGGCAGACAACTGAGCCACTCATGAGTTATTAAGATGATAGTTGTCTTTCTGATGGTGAATGAACTTTCGTTGTGGCGTGCCTCGGTGCGAAAGATTGCTGTTGACACAAACAAATACATTCCCTACATTGTGAAATTTGTTTTTTACAACGGCGTTTGTCAGTTCTACGTTGACGTTAGGGTTATCAAGTCTCGGGGTAGACAAAGATAAGATTATTTTTATATTTGGCCAGTTGTCACCACATTTTGTCACAATTTCATCAAGTTTAGAGACACAGGTATTAGGAGATTCCTTTGCAAGTTCATTTGTAAGACAATGAAGAACAACTGCATCGTAATGATTGGATTGAACTGAGTCAAGTTTCTCAAAAGTGTGTTCAAAAGAATATGCAGTGCATTTATGGGTAGCAAATTTGGCGGATAATCTCTCTTAATCTATTCCTTTTATATTGGAAGTTCCCATTAATAGGATTTTCGGTTTAGTTGGCTTTGACTGTTGTTTTTTTTCTTGGTGTCATCATATTTCTCATTGAATGAGGTAGAATTGGCTGCATGCATTTTGAGTGACAAAATTTCATTGTTCTAAGCCAAGTCTCAGATTAGCGCAGATTCCTTCCAGGTTAGTTATCCCAGAGTTCTTGGCAACTAGTTTCTGTTCTAAATGTTCAACACTGTTGTTTAAGATATGAGTAGTGTGATTCAACTGTTGCTTAGCACCACTGGTGAATTGGCTTTGTGTGTCTAATTTTCATTGTAATTTAGCTATTTCAAGTTCGTAGTCACTACGCATTACATGTAGCTTATTATCCATCTCATTCTGTTTTGTTTTATTGTCAAGTGTCAACAATTGAACTTTTTGTTTTAAGGACATAATTCTCATATTTTGGTTAGATATAGTGTCATTCAGGTTCTGTATTTCCTGTGCAACATTAGCAGGATCTTTTGATTGATCTTTTATCACCATCTTTGAAGAGGATTTAAATTCAGTACAGATAGAATCAAATTTGTCAGTCACTTTCTTTAATTCGGTTTGTAAGTGTTGAGCAAAAGCTTCACTGAACTTTCCTAATGTTTCAGAAAAAGTTGCCTCCAGACGTTCAAGGTCTAATTTAAGGTCAAGTTTGGCATTTGTAAGAGCCTCTGTAGAGGATTGTATTGAGGCTCCTTATATATCCCGTGCTAATTGATTTGAATTATCGAGCTCGCTATTACCAAGAGAGACAAGTCACTCCTATATATTCTTTAGCTATATATTTGCCATTAGAATATAATTAATTTATATACGGACTAACGAAGTGAGAGAGAATATAAATTATCATTAGTTTACATCACGTGTAAAAATAGCATTGAACAGTCACGAGGCGTAAGGCAACATATTTTTTTCCGGGTTCAGTAGAAAGGAGAACAGGTTTGTTTAATTCTTATTTAATCAGCTTAATGGAATATTTTCCATATTTAAAGAGGGAGCTTGATCGTATGGTAGTTGTATTTACAATTACCTAAGCAATCAGTGTCTATCACCACTGATGTGAGTTTGAATCTAGATCAGGGCGAGGTGTACAACATTATGTTCCTCCACCAATAAAACTGACAGCCACGCTCTTACTGAAATATTGTTGAAAGTGGCGTTAAACATCATCAAACAAACAATCCATAAAAGGATCACAATGTCTATAGGTTATTTTACACTGCATTATTGAGTACTACCTGTATAATGCAGTGCCAACACACGTGCTATGTGCATAATCAAGATAAACTTTGTGAAAATGTTTATTTCGTTCAAAGGTACATACATTTTTAACTCTAGAAAACTTTAATTTTTATTTGTTGTTGTTTTTGTTTTCATGCACAGCATTTTCTAAAATCTGTGTGGAAATAAATTATCTGACTTTGGGAATTTCATACCCAGCAAAATGCTACTATCATGCCTTAAATCCACATATCCGCCACACTTCGAAAAATATGACGAACATATATGTCATCACCCTCGAATTGGGAACACACCATATATGTACATAAAATTAATTTCGTTGTGGTCTTCAACAAATGAATATTCATAAGTAATCATGTAACATAATTTCACACATATATATCCCGTGCTAATTGATTTGAATTATCGAGCTCGCTATAACCAAGAGAGATAAGTTTATTCGTTACATAGCGAGTATCATTCCTATATATTCTTTAGTTATATATTTGCCATTAGAATATAATTACTTTATATTCAGACTAACGAAGAGGGGTCGTGATCGTATGGTAGTTGTATTTACAACTAACTATGTAATCAGTGTCTATCACGACTGATGTGAGTTTGAATCTCGATCAGGGCGAGGTCTACAACATTATCTGATAAAGTTTGTCAGTGACTTGCGACAGGTCGGTTGTTTTATCTGGGTCCTCCTGTTTCCTCCACCAATAGAACTCACCGCCACGATATAACTGAAATATTGTTGAATGTGGCGTTAAGCATCATAACCCTAACCCTTAGGCTCAGGCAACCGCGGCAGATTTTGTCTATCTTGTTTATGCGCATTGATTTTCATTTTAAGTTATTTGGCTTACCAATCTTTTGACTATGATCGCACCTGATATTTTCCATATTTAAAGAGGGGCCATGATGTGAGTTTGAATCTCAATCAGGGCGATGTCTACAACATTATTTGACAGGTCTGTGGTTTTATCTGGGTCCTCCGGTTTCCTATACCAGTCAAACTGTCCGCCACGATATAATTGAAAGATTGTTGAAAGTGGCGTTAAAAACCATTATGCAAACAAGCAAACAAATCAATATTTACAGATACATTTATGGAAATGTCTGGAATAAATATTTAGATAAATAATTCAGTGCGTTTCTGGAATAACCTTCATCAGGTACGTTTTATGTTTTACTATCGAGCAAGTTGTGTTTAAAAGAAAAGAAATTTCACATACCACAAGAATTTGTTTTAAAAAGGGGACATAATAAGTAAACACGATTGTTTGCAAAGTATCTTGATATTTTAAAAACTTGACGAAAAGTCATTACAGGTGAGACACGTTTTAAGTAGTCACAGATATAAGAGTCAAAGGTATTCGTTATTTGTAATTACGATATGGGGGTTATACACCTGGTGTCCTTTATTTGTAACATGATGAGGGGGCTTAAAGGGGTCCGGTATTTGTAATTACGATATGGGGGTTATGAACCTGGTGTCCTTTAGTACTGGTCCTTATTTAAATAGTAATTACGTCAGTATGACTCATCAGATGGGGTTTACATGTATAATCAGTTTGGGGTTATTCAACCCCCATTGTTATGTATTGAATTACGTCAGTATGACTCATCTAATGGGGGTTATAATCATATGAATGGGGGTCCAAGAACCCGTGTTTGTTTGAAAGTGACCAATCAGAAGGCAGAAAGGTCATTGAGTGCATAAAAGGGAGGGTTCATTTGAATGGAGGCTTGGTCTTCGTTTGAAAGTGGCCAATCAGAAGGCAGAAAGGTTATGGAGTGCATGAAGTGAGGTACATTATATTACTCATGTCGTTGGTTTTCTCCGGGTCCTCCGGTTTTCTCCACCAATAAAGCTGACCGCCACGATATAGCTGAAATATTTTTTTGAAAGTGGCGTTAAACACCACCAAACAAACAAAAAAAGTATAATAATTAAAATAAAATAATAAAGTACATAAAATTATTGTCTATATTTAAAAATCCACTATATTAAACAATGTTGAATTTATAGTCCATCCTTTTTATTTCTTCCGACTTTCTCTTCCTGATTTGTGGATCTTCTCTTTCGTGTAAGGCAGAGCTTTTTTTTTATCTCGACTACATAAACTACATGCAAATCTATAATGAAAATTCCACAATAATATATTGAGTCTACGTGACACAGAAGTTGTCATATATATAGTCAAACCTGTGTTAAGAGGTGACTTTTGGGTCAAAGAAAATATGGCCTTATATGACAGGTGACCTCTTAAAAGAGGTCCAATTCATATGAATTGGTCTATAATAGGATAAGAAAAGGTGACCTTCTAATACAGGTGACTGCTTACTAGAGGTGACCGCATGGGCAGGTTTGACTGTATATATATATATGTCTGAAAATTAAATCAAACAGTGTTAGAATTAGATCTTTGAGCTGACAAATTTTTGTTCTTCCCTCGAGGGGATTTGAACTCACATCATTGATACACTGCAGCACCAATCGCTTAACCTTATGTCCAGCGCCTTAGACCACTCGGCCACATCCGCTACGTAAAAATGTAGCTTCAATAGTCGAAGTGTTGCCTTGTCTCGTAAGGAAACTCTAGAGATAGACATAAGACATGTGTCTAAGCGTGTGTAGATGGTACATATATACTTAATATTATAATGTGACAGCAATCTAACTCAGCAATTTTAATAAATTGTATAGAATGATGAAGAATTCATCATACAGTCACAGGAAAAAAAGTATATTATGCAAACATCTAAGCAGGTGACAACCACACAATATATATATTATGTATATTTACTTGGAATAAAAGTCACGGAAACGTATACTTAAGAATTGAAAAAAAAGAACGTTCCTCAATTGAAATAAAATAGAACTCCCCCCACACACACACACAAACGTATAATGGTACCGAGTTTGATGTGGTGTGCCTCTTTCACTTACAATATCGCCAGTTTGTATCAAGTAACCCATGTTAAGACAATCTACTCGATAGTATAGTGGAAAATTGCAGCCATATTTGTACAACCATGTGATATCAATGAGTGAGTGATTGAGTGGTAGTTGTTCAACGCCAATTCAGCAATTTTTCAGCTATATCATGGCGAGAACGAGTTAATTTTCAATATGATGCTGATGAGGTCCGCTTTGTACTAGACCAACACACTGAGTTGAATTTTTATAGTTCTAGCTAACGATATCAATGAAAAGGTCAAAGGGACAAATAAAACGAAAGTATAAAACCCAGACTGCACGAGCTTCAGATTACAAAAAAAAGCATGTATCATCAGTAAATATATACATTAGAGAGTTATCTTAACGAGAATAAGCAGAATTTGGAAAAAGCCAGAATGTAATCTGTTCGCCTTTAATCTGTGCTCAATGTATTATTCGTCTTTTCAGGTAGATGGATTCCGCCAATGAGCAAAAATGGATAACATTTTTCTCGAGTATTGATCATTTTAAGAAATTGCCGACACGTAATTCAAAAATTGAGATTGATAGTAGTATCGAGTGCCTATCATTAGAATTCGCTAACAAGCTTTCCCAAAGAGAAGCAGAAAAGAAAGGTGATTTAGATGTTAGTAAAAACCAAACAGAGACGCCCATTATAAAAAAAATAAATAAAACCATAGACAATATGGATGAACTAACAGGACCACAGGCTTGCCGTAAACTCTTTTCCCCGGATGATGATACAGACGACGATGTGAATGAAGCATCTGCCAAATTAGCTGATGCAAATATCAAGGAAGAGTCTCATAGACTTGAAACATTAAAACATATCGAAGCATTAGTCGACAATAAGCCGCTTGCTTCAGGGAAATCCCCGCGTAAAAGACATCGCAGTAAGGATACTCCATCAAAGAAAATTTTCTCCTGTGAGTGGACTATTTCAATCATTGCAGACTATTTCATTTTCGACAAATGCGTCACTAAATTAGAACTGCCGATTGCGTATGCCCCTTGCACGATCACCAAAGAAAGAGCGAAAAATTTTATATTTCCCCGATTAGAAATGGTAAAGGGTATTGACTTGAAAACGGAAAGAGAGAATGCAAATAATAAATCATTAATTCAACTCAAATCAGTAACAGGCACAGAAGCCGGAAGTAGACTTGTGTTAGATGCTCTTCTGATTCTCCTGTGTTCCACCATTGATGATTTACAAATCGAACTCGAGAAAACCATCACTTGTGATTCTCTGCCTAGCTGTACATTTGATTATTGTATAAGAAAAGGAGAACGCATCATCGGCTGCGTCGAAGCAAAGAGTGTGAAGTGTTTGAAAGACAGTTCCGTTGCGCAGGCTGTTTTACAGCTGATGATGTTACAGGCAAACTTAATTGCGACTGAAAAGCAGAAAGTTACTATTTCAAAATTCCCTGTATTTGCCATATTGACAGATGGGCATCGATTTATATTCATACAGCTAAAAGGATCATCCTTAGGATTTGAACATGACGAGGATAAATTAAAGATCAGGAGAGTCATAGATGAAGGTGATTTTATAGACATTTTACAACATATAACTTTTCTTGTAAAGGAGTTCAAAGCGTTAAGCGAGGATGATGCTATTCTTACAGATTAGGAATGAATATTCACTTTATTCGGGAAGTGTAGACTACTCTCGTAAGATTCTCATCTCTCATGCATATAGGCTGTTGGCTATCCAGTTGAGACCCCTTGCTTTTCGTGCTCCGGTAGACTTTTATATTGCTTGACTTTTAGATATTGGTGTTGAGCGTAACTGATGAAGATTATTCCAGAAACGCGTCGTGCGTACTGCAATATTTTAAAGCTATTTCTGGGCAGATTTTTATGCGCACTAAATGTGATATCTACGTTTTTGTTTGTATTATGAATAAAAAGAAAATGAATAAATCTGTGGAAAAAATATATTTGGCCCACAAAAGACTTGTATCGCCATTCTCCCATGGACTCGTACCGCTGCGATTTTGATGTCGAAACAGATACAAATTTAATTGCATTGCAAATTAAATGCAAGTTACAATTAGGCTATGTTAAGCATTGAGATAAACTGGTGTGTTACCATTTCGCCTTAGCTAAAAATACTAAGGCGAAAAGGGAATTGTGCTAAGGCAAAGTGGGAATTTATATATTTTATTTAAATCAACAAATAGCAATCAAATTCAGACTTTGTTTTATAACAAATAATAATTAATTCAATCAGATAATGTTTTTATATCAAATGTATAAAAAAACATTTAATTTAAAATTTCAACTTTTTTAACTTGAATATTTAAATCATGAACTTGTAATATTTAAAAACACATTCTTTTTAATTATATATTATATGAATAGAATAGAATAGAATATGTTTATGTGTCAATTAAAGACGCCCATTACAGGCAGTATAAGTACATGTAAATCACAAGATATACATTAATTGGTATGATTAGATTGATTGGATTTAACATACAAGACATAGAAATACATGTAAATATATAATTTGGTAATCAATAATTTTGACAAATATAGTGATTCCTGTAATAGATTACATTATGTAAGAGACAGTGCATTATCCACAGTTGTGTATCTAGTAAGTCATATAAACTAATACTTTTAAGAATTATCAATTTGGAATGAAATATTTTTTAATCATTGAAAAATGTATGACATATTTATTATGATAACAGGATAACATATTTTTTCCCCCTAATTATGAATTCAAATTAACATTTGTAGGCGACAAATTATATCACAACCATCAAGGATTTATATAGTCTTACTATATAAATCCTTGCAACCATTAACTAAAAACAGGCTTGGACTTATCATTATTTTAGGTTATACACTGTTCAATAAAGATGAAGCTTTGACATGAGTTCATATTAGAGCTTGAATGCTGATAAAATTTATAACAAAAATTAAAACCAAGGGTCATTAAGATAAAAACTACTCCTTCATTAAGAAAATGATATATAAACTGTCAAATCTGATGTATCATAGTTTTCGAATTCCTAGAAATGGTATAAGTAATACTATTGATAATCGGAAATAAATTTAAAAACCCCAAAGGTACCTCATTTAAAGAAAATCGCCCGATGACAACGACACGCGACGCCTTGACAACGACGTTTATTTTCAGATTCAGTACATATGAAAATAACCTCAACTTTTTAAACCAATCAAACCACGTATAAAATTACATGTGACTCTAAAATTAATTTATATAGATCTAGAAATGTTTTGATGTTTTTACTGAATTTACTATTTTTTAGAAATATTTAATCAATTCTATTTTACGTAAAGGCTTTTTTTTCTACTTTTTAACATAATTTATTATATATTTTTTTCTAATATAGCTAAATGTATATTTGTATATATAAATGTGTCTCGTAAGTCAATTCCATGGCTGGGTATTGATTGTTTTATATTGTATATTTTGATATGTGTAATGTTATATGTGTATTCAATATGTGACATAATAATAAACTAATTTATTATTATTTTTTATTATCATATATCTTACTAACTTATATTGTGGTTAAGATATGGTTTAGATAAATTCTTTTCTTACTCTAGCTAAAATATAATGTGCTTCATTTGTTGTAATAAAACAATCTATATATCTATATTGTAATTCTTTATCATATCCTAAAATTGTTATATATACCATTTACTTCTTTTTACTTTCTATATTTACCTTAAACCATATTTACACCTTATTACAACTAAATTGCAAAACAAACAAATGACACCCAATTAATTGGTGTTTACCTAACTTCTCATTTTGCCTTAGTGAGGGATATCTGATCACAAAAACCCAACTAAGGCGAAATGGGAATATTTTTTAATATGTAAATACCCAACACAGGTGAAATGGGAATAATTTGTAATATGTAAATACCCAACTAAGGTGAAATAGGAATATTGTTTAATATGTAAATACCCAACTAAGGTGAAATGGGAATATTTTTTAATATGTAAATACCCAACTAGGATGAAATGGGAATATTTTTCAATATGTAAATACCCAACTAAGGCGAAATGGAAACAAACCGATATACTTTGTTTGTATAAGGTAAAGATTGTTGATAATATTAATTATTGCTTAGTGTCTAGCGAACCGTATTTCAGCTATATTAAGGACAAGAACAAGCTCAATAATGTATAAAAACTATAGTAATGAATAAGAGATGAGCCAAACATTCAACGCCTTTTAACTGCCACTGAAAAAGTATGGAGAGTTTGGTAGGGACGAATTGTATCCACTGCAATGAGCCTACCCATATTCGTAATTTGCAAAAAGAGGTATTTTGTGTGAAGGGAACATGTCACTCTCCAAACATGCTACCATCTATGGTCCACGGTTTGTTGAGAAGACGTTTCTGTTTAGCACAATCGGGACATGAATGATACTCTCCAAACACGTGGCACTCATAATGTCTCAACAACATCGGTGGTGTAAGGGTTAGCGTGCGCGACTCGAATGCGGTAGATAGTCGGGTGAAACAAAAGACAATGAAATTGGTATTTGTTGCTGCTTCTCCACTAAGTACGCAGCATGAAGGAGAAAGAACCAAGACTGGTGAGCTCAGAATCGGGATAATGTGTCCGAGTGGAGCGACAAATCTATCCACGGACTTGCTTCGGTGGGCTGACACTATAAAATTATATTAAGCGTGTTGGTGTAGTACAAAGCGGACATCGCTATCATCTCAGTGGGTGTAACTTGCTCTCGCCATGATATGGCTAAACATTTTCCCATTTTGCGTTAAAGAACAATCAATCCCTCACTCATGGAGTCTCATTAGTTTATACACTTTTTTTATTATCGGATTGGTAAAAGTATGTTAAAAAGGATGTATGTTTTAAGATCAAGTGTTTTAAATATTGATTGAAATATATTTTTAGTGTATTACCAAAACTATTATCTATATTTATATTTTACGATAGACTTTAGACGTTTTCTTTTAGCATACAATAGAATGTTTTACAACTTACATTGTAAGAGACTTGTTAATAGTGATTGTATTATTATTAAGATAGTATTGTAATATGCTAAGCGCACTACAGGTACCCCACCTGTATGTGTTCCCGGTGTAAAGAGGTAATTATTCTAAATAAACATATATATATATATAATTTAATTTGATTTGAATATTTTAATCTGATTGGCTAATCGCCTGGAGAAAATTTTGGTTATACTCGATAACCTGGGTTGGTATTGTGACTTAACCAACGTGTTCATCCGCCAACGACAACTTCAAATAATCACATGAAATAATTGTAATTAAAATCGAGGAATCATTACATTTTGTTGTACACATTTAATTATATAAGGAACATTTGAAATTGCTGAACAGGTTATACTTGCATAACCTGGTATTGGTCAGGTTACGCTTTTCATAAACCGCTTCGCGGTTTACTAAGCGTAAACTGACCCATACCAGGTAATCATATCGTATAACCTGTTCAACAATTTCAAATATTCCTTA
>MJUT01011703.1:295011-306263 GCA_002080005.1 Gigantidas platifrons
TGTCTCTGTACTCGATGCAACTTAGTGATATATTTATTGAAAGTGACATTAATTAAATCGTGACAAATATTTCACAAAGCGATCATATTGTAGTTGGATTTACAACTACATATGTATTCAGTGGCTATCACCACTGATGTTGTGAGTTCGAATCTAGATCAGGGCGAAGAATACAACATTATGTGATAAAGTTTGTCAGTGACTTGCGACAGGTCGGTGATTTTCATCGGGTCCTCCGGTTTCCTCCACCAATAAAACTGACCGCCACGATATTACTGAAATATTGTTGAAAGTGGCGCTAAACATCATCAAGCAAACAAGCAATCCATAAAACGATCACAATGTATATAGGTTATTTTACACTGCCATTATTGAGTACTACCTGTATAGTGCAGTGCCAAGACACGTGCTATGTACATAATCAAGTTAAAATCAGTATATCTGTTAAACTGTGTGAAAATATTTATTTCGTTCAAAGCTACATAACTCTAGAAAACTTTAATTTTTATTTATTTTTTTTATTTTATTTTTTTTTACATGCAAAACATTTTCTAAAATCTATGTGCAAATAAATTATCTGACTTTGGGAATTTCATACCCAACAAAATGCTACTATCATGCTTTAAATCCTCATATCCCCCACACCTCGAAAAATATGACGAACATATATGTCATCACCCTCGAAATGGAAACACATATGTACATAAAATTATTTTCGTTGTGGTCTTCAAATGAATATTCATAAGTAATCTGACATAATTTCACGCATATATATCCCGTGCTAATTAATTTGAATTATCGAGCTCGCAATAATCAAGAGAGACATATATAGCGAGTATCACTCCTATATATTCTTTAGTTATATATTTGCCATTAGAATAGAATGTCTTTATATTCGGACTAACGAAGTGAGGGAGAATATAAATTCTCGTTAATTTACATCACGTGTTAAAATAGCATTGAATAGTCACGAGGCGTAAGGCGACATACTTTTTCCGGGTTCAGTAGAAAGGAGAACAGGTTTGTTTATTTCTTATTTATTCAGCTTAATGGAATATTTTCCATATTTAAAAAAGGGGCCGTGATCGTATGGTAGTTGTATTTACAACTACATATGCAATCAGTGTCTATCACCACTGATGTGAGTTTGAATCTCGATCAGGGCGAGGTCTACAACATTATCTGATAAAGTTTGTCAGTGACTTGCGACAGGTATGTGGTTTCATCTCGATCCTCCGGTTTCCTGTACCAATTAAACTGACGCCATGATATAACTGAAATATTGTTGAAAGTGGCGTTAAACACCATCAAACAAATAAACAAACAAATCAATATTTACAGATAAATTTATGGAAATGCCTGGAATAAATATGTAGACAAATAATTCAGTGCACACGACACGTTTCTAGAATAACCTTCATCAGGTACGATCAGAGTCAAACGATTGGTTAGCCAAATAACTGAAAATAAAAATGCGTATAAACAGGACGTAGTTTTAATAATAATAACATTATTTAGGAACTGTAAATTTCCAATTTAAATACATTTAATAAACCATGCCACGAAATTACATCTTAATATAAACAGAAAGTATGTTCATTTCTACTTGGAACTGATTGTTTGTCGTTTAACGTCACGTGGGCAGTATGTCGGTCGTGTTTATCACAAACATTTTTTTTACAAACATTAAATGAGCGTGTACGTAATCACCAGGGTGGCGTTAGGATTTACCTTTTAAGGGAAGTTTGTTTTGCCAGAAGTAATAAAAACGTAGATATCTAATTTAGTTAGCACTATGTGTTTCTGGAATAACCTTTACCAGGTACACTCAAAATCAATAAAAACGTAGATATCTAATTTAGTGAGCACTATGTGTTTCTGGAATAACCTTCACCAGGTACGCTCAAACTCAATAAAAACATAGATATCTAATTTAGTCAGCACTATGTGTTTCTGGAATAACCTTCATCAAGTACACTCAAAATCAATAAAAACGTAGATATCTAATTTAGTCAGTACTATGTGTTTCTGGAATAACCTTCATCAAGTACGCTCAAAATCATTTAAAGTTTTGGGAGCAATAAAACCAAAGTTCCTAAACAGGATAGCTAAAATCATGGATACAGGACCGGATAAGTTTGCTACATTACACAGAAAAATAAAGATCGAACAACATGAACCCTACTAAAAACCCATATAAAGAACACTATAATCTTGAACAGTATAGAAAATAAAGCGCAACAGTAATCGTACAAGGGAATATTATATAAAATAAATAAATACATTTATAGGTCAAATGATAAAATCACAATATAAATACAATGATTGTCTATGTGGTGTAAAACCACTAATTAATTTTTTTTTAAGTTTTTTACTAAATTTGTGTTTTTTCGTGCTTACCTGGTCACTTTATCTTAAGTTTAACCTTTCAAAGGACATATATTTTTTTAAACGTACATGATTACTCTACGTTCTGTCAAAATATCGGGGCATGTTCAATTATCAATTTTAATTAGTCCATTCCATTCAGTAGTTTTCACAATACTACAAAGTGAAAGGTACTTTTTCTTGAAAAGGGACTACTTTTGTATATGTTCCAAGCTCTGATTGGTGAATTAGTAGTTTGACACCTATATTTAAAATCACCGCATCGGTGGCGTAATGGTTAGCGTGGTCGCCACGAGTGCGGTAGATCGTGGGTTCGAGCCCCAGTCGGGTCAAACCAACGACTAGAAAATTGGTATTTGTTGCTTCTCCGTTAAGCACGCAGTATTAAGGAGAAAGAACAAAGACTGGTTGGCTCGGAATCAGAATAATGTGTCCGAGTGGAGCGACATACTGTTTTTTTTTTCAGTGAGCGAAGGATTTATATAGTAGGACTATATAAATCCTGGAGTGTGCTAGCACTAGAAAAATCCAACCAAGCGTGTTGGTCTAGAACAAAGCAGACCTCACCATCATCTCATTAAAAATTAACTTGTTCTCTCCATGGTATACATGTAGCTGAAGAAATTGTGAATTCACGTTAAGTATCAATCACCCACTCACTCCATGAAACGATCACAATGTATATAGGTTATTTACAATTCAATTTGATTTGATATGAAAACTGCAATCTGATTGGCTAATCTGACTGGTGAAAATTTTGGTTATACTCGATAACCTGGGTTGGCATTGTGACGTCACCAACGTGTTCATCCGCCAACGACAAATTCAAATAGTCACATGAAATAATCGTAAATAAAATTGAAGAATCATTAAATTTTGTTGTGAAAATTAAATTATAAGGAATATTTGAAATTGTTGAACAGGTTATACTTGTATTTACTTGTATAACCTGGTTTGGGTCAGCTTATGCTTTTCATAAACCGCTTCGCGGTTTATTAAACGTTAACTAACCCAAACCAGGTTATATCATATAACCTGTTCAACAATTTCAAATATTCCTTAATTCAATATTTTATTAGTTTCTCATTTTATGGATACATACATAAAATAATAAATAATAAAATTAAACATATTATATATACACAAGCCAATCAATACAGATTGATGAGAGACGATAAGACATCATATATAAAAAGTGCTTACGGGTAATACAAATACAAATAGTATTTCCATTTCCTTTATTGAGTACAATAATGTCAGTTATTTACCTGTTATATAACTGTCTGTATAATGTAGTGCCAATACACGTGCCATATGTACATAATCAAGTTAACATCAGCACACGTGTTAAGCTTTGTGAAAATATCTATTTCATTCAAAGGTACATAACTCTAGAAAATTGTAATTACATAACATAAAAATCTAATTTTTTGTTGTTTATTTTACCTCTAAAGCATTTTCTTGAAATCTGTGTGCAAATCAATCTGAATTTGGGATCATACTTAACAAATGCTACTGTCGTGCTTTTAAGAGAAGTGTATTTTACCAGAAGTGCGATAACAGATCATGGATACAAGGCCGGATAAGTTTGCTACACAGAATAATTAAAGATCGAACAACACGAACCTCCCTGAAAACCCTTATAAAGAACACTATAATCTTAATAAAGCGAATTATACACGAATATAACGTAATATGCAACAAAGAATGAACAATAAAAACGTAGATATCAAATTTAGGGCATACGACCCGTTTCTGAATAAAAAAAAAAGTTTGAAGATACCAAAGAGGTAATATAATTAGAATGTACAAATCGAAGAAGGACAAACAACGCAATGGCCAAAAGGAAAAATGGACAAAATGATCTACAACACACTACACAGAAAACTAAAGATCGAGCAACACGAACCCCAATGCAAACGGGGGTGAACTCAGGTGCCCCGGAAGAATTGGCAGTTCATGCTCCACTAGTGACACCCGTCGTGCTACTGGTAAACGACACGAACATCATCTGACATGGAAATCCTGAAAAGGTGAAAGTTTTTTTTTCCATACCCTTTAGACGACAATTTGGAAAATCGTCTGCCCTGTTTTCGTAATTTTACGCCACGAAGTTAGAAAATAGGAGCTTATTATGTTACTCTGCGTTTCTTTTTCCCTTCAGTATATATACATTATAGAGTTATTTTAACGAGAATAAGCAGAAATTAGAGAAAGGCAGAAAGTAATCTGTTCGCCTTTAATCTGTGCTCAATGTATTATTCGTCTTTTTCAGGTAAATGGATCCCACAAGCATTCGCAATAATAAGCAAAAATGGAAATATTTTTGGTCGAGTATTAAGACTTTTAAAAATTTGCAGACAAACAATTTAACAATTAAGACTAAGAGTAAAATCAAGTGCCTAGCAACAGAATTCGCTAACAAACTTCTTCAAAAGAAAGGCGGCACCACGTTGGTAACAGGAAAGCAAGCTGTTTTAAAACGCTACAAACATTTAGATGTTAGTAAAAATCAAACAAAGTCGCCCATTATAAAAAGAAATATTCCGCTAGAAAAAGCTGAAACTTCGCCAAAATCTAAAGATGAAACTATAGACAATATTGATGAACCAGCAAGAAAACAGACTCGCCGTCAACTCTTTTCTGATAGAGTGATCATTATATCTGAGTCGTCCTCAGATGACAGTGAAAGCTGACTAGCGAACTATGACAGTGCCAGGATTCAACATGTTGATTCTCAAGATCCTGAGTTTCATATTCCAACAAAGATTGCAAAAACAAACGAGAATGTGCAAGAAAAACATAATGCCATCTCCACGACCTTCATCAATCCTTTGGTGAAACGTTTCATGATACAAAGGAAAATGTAAAACAAACGTCTGCCCAAAACACTGATACTATTATCTCGGAAGTGCCTCAGACCGATACAAACGAACATGTGAAAGAAAAGTCTGCCCAAAACGATGATGTTATTATCCCGGAAGTGCCTAAAACCGATACAAACGAACATGTGAAAGAAACGTCTGCTCAAAGCGCTGATGCTATTATCCCGGAAGTGCGTCAGACAGATACAAACGAAAATGTGAAAGAAACATCTGCCCAAAACGCTGATGCTATTATCCCGGAAGTGCCTCAGACCAATACAAACGAACATGTAAAACAAACGTATGCCCAAAGCGCTAATGCTATTATCACGGAAGTGTCTCAGACCGATACAAACGAACATGCGAAAGAAATGTCTGCCCAAAACGATGATGTTATTATCCCGGAAGTGCCCAAAACCGATACAAACGAACATGTGAAAGAAACGTCTGCTCAAAGCGCTGAAGCTATTATCCCGGAAGTGCCTCAGAGAGATACAAACAAAAATGTGAAAGAAACATCTGCCCAAAGCGCTGATGCTATTATTCCGGAAATACCTCAGATCGATACAAACGAACATGGGAAAGCAATGTCTGCCGAAAACGTTGATGCTGTTATCCCGGAAATGCCGCAGACCGATACAAACGAACATGTGAAAGAAACGTCTGCCCAAAGCGCTGATGCTATTATCCCGTAAGTGTCTCAGATCGATACAAACGAACATGTGAAAGAAACGTCTGCCCAAAACGCTGATGCTATTATCCCGGGGGTGCCTCAGAACGATAAAAACGAACATGTGAAAGAAACGTTTACCCAAAGCGCTGAAGATATTATCCCGGAAGTGTCTCAGACTGATACAAACGAACAAGTGAAAGAAACATTTGCCCAAAACACTGATGCTAATATACCGGAAGTGCCTCAGAACGATACGAACGAACATGTCAATGAAGCGTCTGTCCATATCGCTGATGCTAATATTGAGGAAGAGCCTCAGATCTATGAAACATCAAGGCATATCGAAGTATTAGACGACGATATTCCGTTTATTTCAGACGATATTGAAATCAATCGTAGCAGAGATCGCGATACGCATACTCCACCAATGAAAAATGATATAGACAAAGCCTGCAGTAGGTGGAATGTTTCAAACATTGCAAACTATTTCAGTTTTGACGGTTGCGTCACCGAAATTAAAATGCCGACTATGTTTTCCCCTCACCTGGACGACACCTATGAAAGGGGAAAAAACGATATACGTCTCCGATTAAAAATAGTAAAGGGTATTGACGTGATAGCAAGAAAAAGGAATGATTCTAAATTATTAATGCAATTGACATCAATAATAAGCACAGAAACCGGAAGTAGACTTGTGTTAGATGCTCTTCTGGTTCCTCTGTGTTCCGCCCTTGATTTACAATTCGCAGTCGACAAAAACATAAATTGTAATTTTCTGCCTAACTGTAGATTTGATTATTGTATCCGAAAGGGAGAACACATAATCGGCTGCATCGAAGCTAAGAGTGTGAAGAGTTTGAGCGACAGTTCCGTTGCGCAGGCTGTTTTGCAGCTTATGATTTTACAGACAACCTTAATTGCGCCGGAAGTTGATATTTCAGAATTCCCTGTCTTTGCCATAGTGACAGATGGGCATCGATTTATATACATGCAGCTTAAAGGATCATTTGTAGGATTTGAACATGATGGGGGTAAAGTAAGGATCAGGGAAGTCAGACAAGAAGTTGATTTTAAAGACATTTTACAACATATTAGTTTTCTTGTAGACGGAGCTGTTGGCCATCTTGTTTAGACCCTTGCTTTTCGTGCTCCAGAAAACTATTCAATTATTTGACAAATGTTTTGGTGTTGAGCGTAGCTGATGAAGATTATTCCAGAAACTCGTCGTGCGTAGTAAATGTGATATCTACGTTTTTGTTTGTATTATGAATAAAAAGCAAATGAATAAATCTGTGAAAACAATATATTTGGCCACAAAAAACTTGTATCGCTATTTTCCCATGGACTCGTGACGAGGCGATTTTGATGACGAAACAGACACAAATTCAATTGCAATGAAAATTAAATTGATGTACAAGTTGCAATTAGGCTATGATAAGCATTGATATAAACTGGTGTGCTACCATTTCGCCTGAGCTGAAAATACAGATAGAAAAGGGTAGAAAAACACTGTGGCGAAATGGGAATTGTACTAATTCGAAGTGGGAATTTGAAGATTTTATTTAAATCAACAAATAGCAATCAAATTCAGACTTCGTTTTTTTTTTTGCAAATAATTATTAATTTAATCATATAATAGTTTTTTATCAAATGTATAAACAACATTTAATTTAAAATTTCAACTTTTTTAACTTGAATGCATAAATCATGAACTTGTAATATTTCTAAATTCATTCTTTTTAATTATATATTCAAGTTATTATATGTAAGTTATATAAACTAATACTTTAATGAATTATGAATTTTGAATGAAATATTTTTTGAATCACCGAAAAATGTATGAAATATTTATTCATAACAGTATAGCAAATTGTTCCCCCCTAATTATGAATTAAAATTAATATTTGAAAGTTACAAATTATATCGCAGCTATTAATTAAAACCAGGCTTGGACTTATCATTATTTTAGTTTGTGCACTGTTCAATAAGGATGAAGCTTTGACATGAGTTCATATTAGAGCTTGGATGCTGATAAAATTAAAACAAAAATTAGAATATAACCTTCTTTTTCCACCAATCAGATTTCGAGAAGTGGTCCATTAAGTGACACACTTCATCAATAAGTTTTTCAAAGTGACGCAGCTGAAATAGACGTAAGGTGACTGCTTTGATTGACAACTGCTGCTAAAAAAATAAACATTAAGTACTTTAGAGACACCTTTAATATTACAAATATCTGGTGGTCAAAACAATATTCAATGAGCTTTACCAAGCATTAAACATGAAAAAAAAAATAATGAAAAAAATCCATTAAGAAAATTTAAATTCCCATGTCCATTTTTTTATCACCTTTCACGATCACAATTTTGTTTGATTTTGTAACTCACCGTACGACACAGGCACTGAAAACCGGTTATTCTGTTGAACCTCTTCAAGTATGATCTGTTGTGTGGGGATATCAAGTAGTTGAGACAAAGATATATTTTCGCTTTCGTCATTCAACACGTCCTCCATCCACAGGCACTCGACGTCTGGACCCCCTTTTCCCGGTTGACCCCCCTTTTTCCACAAAGTTGAATTTCACTAAATTTATTTTTTCCCCTTAAATACGTGTATTAAGCATATTCATGCCGTGGTAAAATCCGTGATGCACACTTTCCAGCAGACCTCTAGGGTGTGACGTAAGAAATGTATGGAACATTGAACCAATGAAAAAGTAGGTTACATTCTAAGTCTCTTAGATTATATTATCTGAAATGTTATTGGTTAAGAAGGGGATCACTTCGCTTCGCTCGCTCCGCCCCTTCTTACCGATTACAATTTTACTTAATATACTCTAACTATAACTTAAAACAAAGGGTCATAAAGATAAAAAGTACTCACTTCATTAAGCAAATGATATAAAAACTGTCAAGTCTGATGTATCATAGTTTTATAATTCCTAGACATGGCATGAATAATACTATTGATAATATAGAGCTTAATTCTTTTAATAGTGTTTATGAATTTCTTTCTCAAATATTATTTTAAACAACATAGCTATATATATATATTATCTATTATAATGAATACCATTTGGTGAAAAATAAAATCTATATATCTTACTAACTTACGTTGTGGTTTAGATAAATTCCTTTCTTACTCTAGCTAAAAATATAATGTGCTTCATTTGTTGTAAAAAAAACCATCTATATATCTATATTGTAGTTCTTTATCATATCCTTATTTAATAAAATTGTTATAGATATCGTTTACTTCTTTTTACTTTATCTATTTACCTGAAACCATATTTAGAGGGTTGCTGCTTACAAGGAAGCTACTGAACCAAGGGTTCCTTTTGGTAAAGTTGAAGTCATCCCTTCGAATATTTTACGGTCGCCACCATGACTTGGTTGACCACGGATATTTTCCACTTTTCGTAAACACTTCCCGGTCCTTTCCTCATTCACGACTTACTACCGGATTGTAACTAGATTAAAGCGACGGGTGCCACTAGTGTAGCAGGAACTGCTTACCATTCCGGAGCACCTGAGTTCACCCCTGGTTTTTAGTGGGGTCAGTGTTACTCGATCTTTAGTTTTATGTGTATGTTTTGTCGATCGTTGTTTGTCCTTTTGTACGTTTTCTTTTGGCCACTGTGTTGTCTGTTGCTCTTCGATATACTGTTTCTGATTTCCCCTTTGATATCTTTTGGTCATTGTGTTGTCTGTTCTTCTTCGATATACTGTTTCTGATTGCCCCTTTGGTATCTTTTGACAATTGTGTTGTCTGTTCTTTGATATACGGTTTCTGATTGCCCCTTTGGTATCTCTTGGCCACTGTGTTGTCTGTTGCTCTTCGATATACGGTTGCTGATTGCCCCTTTGGTATCTTTTGGCCACTGTGTTGACTGTTGCTCTTCGATATACTGTTTCTGATTGTCCCTTTGGTATCTTTTGGCCACTGTGTTGACTGTTGCTCTTCGATATACTGTTTCTGATTGTCCCTTTGGTATCTTTTGGCCATTGTGTTGTCTGTTGCTCTTCGATATACGGTTTCTGATTGCCCCTTTGATATCTTTTGACCATTGTGTTGTCTGTTCTTTGATATACGGTTTCTGATTGCCCCTTTGGTATCTTTTTGCCATTGTGTTGTCTGTTGCTCTTCGATATGCTGTTTCTGATTGTCCCTTTGGTATCTTTTGGCCATTGTGTTGTCTGTTCCTTGATATACGGTTTCTGATTGTCCCTTTGGTATATTTTGACCATTGTTTTGTCTGTTCTTCGATATACGGTTTCTGATTGCCCCTTTGGTATCGTTTGACCATTGTGTTGTCTGTTCTTTGATATACTGTTTCTGATGATTGTCCCTTTGGTATCTTTTGACCATTGTGTTGTCTGTCCTTCTTCGATATACTGTTTCTGATTGCCCCTATTGTATCTTCAAACTCTTCTTACACATTAATACAACTAAGTTGCAAAACAAACAAATGACACCCAATTAATTAGTGTTTACACAATCTCCCATTTTGCCTTAGTGAGGGATATCTGATCATAAAACCCAACTAAGGCGAAATGGGAATATTTTTCAATATGTAAATACCCAACTAGGGCGAAATGGGAACAAACCGATAAACTTTGGTTGAATAAGGTTAAGATTGTTTATAATATTAATTATTGTTTAGTGTCTAGCGAGCTGTATCTATATTAAGGATGAGAACAAGTTCAATTATATACAGTCCGACAAAAGTTAAGCACCACCTGACTTGTTTCAATAATATCTTTTCTAATAATGAACTTATTTCAAATCGGTTTGCTGTTTTCGTTACCTGTACACATATGCTTACTTACCTGTGAAACAGGTTATTGATCGAATTTTATTTATGTGTATATGACAGGGTGTGCAAAGTGCCACGTGTACTTTTCAACATTTGTGTTTGCGAACGAAAGCTGATTTTTTTGTGTAGAGTTTTAAGTTTCATTTTCTATTGGTTTGGTATGGTGTGGCGAAAATTAACCATACCAGAAAGGTGGAAAGCTGTTGGCATGCATAACGGTGGTTTTAGCCATAGAAGGGTGGCAGACCACTTCAGGGTTAACCATTCCATCATTGTACGACTGATGCAGCGTTTTCGTCAAACGGGGAATGTTACTGACCGTCCACGTGCAGGTAGACCTCGCAAAACGACGCCGAGAGAGGACCGGCTCATATCCAGACGGGCGCGGCAACGGCCGTTCAGTACAGCTGGTGCACTTCGTGGTAATTTAGCGTTTGGAGGCCACATTAGCACACGCAATGTAATCATACGCCTCCACCATCAGGAAATGTGAGCGCGACGACCCATAAAA
>MJUT01011703.1:316919-328092 GCA_002080005.1 Gigantidas platifrons
CTGGGTATTGATTGTTTTATATTGTATATTTTGATATGTGTAATGTTATATGTGCAATCAATATGTGACACAATAATAAACTAATTTATTATTATTTTTTATTATCATATATCTTACTAACTTATATTGTGGTTAAGATATGGTTTAGATAAATTCCTTTCTTACTCTAGCTAAAATATAATGTGCTTCATTTGTTGTAAGAAAACAATCTATATATCTATATTGTAATTCTTTATCATATCCTAAAATTGTTATATATACCATTTACTTATTTTTACTTTATATATTTACCTTAAGCCATATTTACACCTTATTACAACTAAATTGCAAAACAAACAAATGACACCCAATTAATTAGTGTTTACACAACTTTCCATTTTGCCTTAGTGAGGGATATCTGATCACAAAAACCCAACTAAGGCGAAATTGGAATATTTTTTAATATGTAAATACCCAACACAGGTGAAATGGGAATATTTTTTTTAATATGTAAATAGCCAACTAAGGTGAAATGGGAATAATTTTTAATATGTAAATACCCAACTAAGGTGAAATAGGAATATTTTTTAATATGTAAATACCCAACTAAGGTGAAATGGGAATAATTTTTAATATGTAAATACCCAACTAAGGTGAAATAGGAATATTTTTTAATATGTAAATACCCAACTAAGGTGAAATGGGAATATGTTTTAATATGTAAATACCCAACTAGGGTGAAATGGGAATATTTTTCAATATGTAAATACCCAACTAAGGCGAAATGGGAACAAACCGATATACGTTGTTTGTATAAGGTAAAGATTGTTGATAATATTAATTATTGCTTAGTGTCTAGCGAAACGTAATTCAGCTATATTCAGGACAAGAACAAGCTCAATAATGTATAAAAACTATAGTAATGAATAAGAGATGAGCCAAACATTCAACGCCTTTTAACTGCCACTGAAAAAGTACGGAGAGTTTGGTAGGGACGAATTGTATTCACTGCAATGAGCCTACTCACATTCGTAATTTGCAAAAAGAGGTATTTTGTGTGAAGGGAACATGGCACTCTCCAAACATGCTACCATCTATGGTCCACGGTTTGTTGAGAAGAAGTTTCTGTTTAACACAATCGGGACATGAATAATACTCTCCAAACAAGTGGCACTCATAATGTCTCAACAACATCGGTGGTGTAAGGGTTAGCGTGCGCGACTCGAATGCGGTAGATAGACGGGTGAAACAAAGACAATGAAATTGGTATTTGTTGTTGCTTCTCCACTAAGTACGCAGCGTTAAGGAGAAAGAGCCAAGACTGGTGAGCTCAGAATCGGGATAATGTGTCCGAGTGGAGCGACAAATCCATCCACGGACTTGCTTCAGTGGGCTGACACTATAAAATTATATTAAGCGTGTTGGTGTAGTACAAAGCGGACATCACTATCATCTCAGTGGATGTAGCTTGTTCTCGCCATGATATGGCTAAACATTTTCCCATTTTGCGTTAAAGAACAATCAATCCCTCACTCATAGAGTCTCATTAGTCTATACACATTTTTATTATCGGATAGGTAAAAGTATGTTAAAAAGGATGTATGTTTTAAGATCAAGTGTTTTAAATATTGATTGAAATATGTTTTTAATGTATTACCTAAACTAGTATCTATATTTATATTTTACGATAGACTTTAGACGTTTTCTTTTAGCATACAATATAATGTTTTACAACTTACATTGTAAGAGACTTGTTAATAGTGATTGTATTATTATTAAGATGGTATTGTAATATGCTAAGTGCACTACAGGTACCCCACCTGTATGTGTTCCCGGTGTAAAGGGGTAATTATTCTAAATAAACATATATATATATATATATAATTTAATTTGATTTGAATATTTGAATATTTAAATCTGATTGGCTAATCCGCCTGGAGAAAATTTTGATTATACTAGATAACCTGGGTTGGTATTGTGATTTAACCAACGTGTTCATCCGCCAACGACAACTTCAAATAATCACATGAAATAATTGTAATTAAAATCGAGGAATCATTACATTTTGTTGTACACATTTAATTATATAAGGAACATTTGAAATTGCTGAACAGGTTATACTTGCATAACTTGGTATTGGTCAGGTTACGCTTTTCATAAACCGCTTCGCGGTTTATTAAGGGTAAACTGACCCAAATCAGGTAATCATATCGTATAACCTGTTCAACAATTTCAAATATTCCTTAAATATCGTCCGATCTAAAGGGTCAATGTTGTAGTAACTGCAGCTCTCGCACTACCAGCGAACGGCCCTTTATAACAAAACAATAACATTTATTCAACATCTGCAAACGCTTACCACACTTATCATGAGAGTCGAAGCCCCTCTAAAAATGTTCCCTGTATAATCTATATGCTTATCCAGGAATTTAATTAGATTATGAAGAAATTCAAATTACATGTTTAACACAATATACAATACGCATGTATATGCATGCTCAATCTGACAATTCCTTTTTTCCACAACAACGATCGACTTTTTATCTTTAGCTCGTGGATTTTAATTTTATAAATAAATTACAAACATTCATTTAAAAAAAAAAAATTCCTGATACATAATGAGATTTATATTTAGATAATCCAACAATTTGTCAAGAAAGAATTAAAGTCAATATAGTAAAAACAATAATTAAAATCAAAATAATCAAGAAATGATTAAAATCATGAAGAGTTTGAAGATACCAAAGGGGTAATCATAATTCGTAAATCGAGGAAGAACAGAAAACACAATGGCTAAAAGATAAAGGACAAAAGAACAAATAATGATATACAAAACATTACACATTATACTAAAGATCGAGTAAGATGAACCCTACTAAAAAATAACCAGAAATAATTCAAGTCTAAATATTTGTTATCAAAATGTTTATAGCCGGGTAAAATGTGTTACAAGATCATATTTCTTCCAATGATAATCTTTTTTTCGGTAATTGATTAATCTGGTTTCAAAATTCTTTTAAATATTTAGTGGAGAAATCTGTTTACCTATATGATATATTGTTTATAAACTTGTTCTGATGAATACAACCGACATACTGCGAACGTGACGTTAAACCACAATAAATCAATCTACTGACACAATCTTTCTATAATCTATTGACACACTCTTTGTATACTTTGTATCCTCGTAGTTTATTCATTAACATAAGTTACGAAAGGATGATTGCTTGATTTTTGGGGCTTAACGCCACGTTCAGCAACATTTCACCAGTTTTCGAAAGAAGAAGCCGGAGTACCAGGAGAGAACCACCGACCATGGGCAAGCAATTGGTAAACTTTATCGCTGGCGGCTGTGAGTCGAGTGCACCCTTTTTGTAATTTACAAAGCCGGGCGCGAACCCACGCCGTATTGGTGATTGGCTTGTATGAGTTGTTAGGTAATCATTGAGCCACCCGTGCCCAATATACGAAAAGGGTTTATAAAAGTTTCATTTATTCACTATTAACAAAAGGGGTCCGACACAGATATGATCAAACTCATCATGAGAGTAATCAGAAGCCGTAAATCGAAGGATATATAATACAATTTTCAAAAGAATGAGTTATTGTTGTTTAACGCCAATTGAGCAATTATTCAGCTATATTATTGTAAGAACTAATTGTTATTTAATGATAATCATGTCCGCTTTGTACTAGACAAACATGCTTATTGTGATTTTCATAGTACAAGCGCACTGAAACACCAGTCCGCGGGAAGACATGTTGCTCCCCACGGATACATTATCCTGATTCCGAGCTCTTACTACTTAATGCTGATTGCTTATATACCAAATATATTGTCTTTTGATCCATGATCAACCTCACTTGATACCATAACATAACCAATGCAGTTCAATGTCCAAAACGAAAACGGACAGAAAGACAAACAATGATCTACAAAACACAACATAGACAACAAACTAAATTTTGAGCAACAAATAACAAAATGCATTAGACTATTATGACACCGGTTCTTAACTCGATCGCACAGACATAAACTGTAGTTAGAAAATATGCTGCGTGTATAAAAAAGAACGTTTTCTATCATTGCAAGGACCCGGGTGGCTCAATGAGTTAGGTAGTTGGATTACATAACAACTTATACAAGCCTATTACCAATACCACGTGGGTTCGCGTCCGGCTTTGTAAATTACACAAAGGGTGCACTCGACTCGCAGCCGCCAGTGCTAAAAGTTACCAGTTGCTTGCCCATGGTTGGTGGTTCCCTCCGAGTACTCCGACTTCTTCCACCACTAAAACTGGTCGCCATGATATAGCTGACATATTGCTGAAAGTGGCGTTAAACACCAAAAATCAATCAATCATCATTTCGTAACTTATGTTAAAGAATAAACTACATAGTATACAAAGAGTGAGTCAGTAGATTGATTTATTGTGGTTTAACGTCACGTTCGCAGTATGTCAGTTGTATTCACCAGAACAAGTTTATACACAATATATCATATAGGTAAACAGATTTCTCCACTAAATATTTATCATTGTAAAAGTGGGGGTAGTCATAATTGTACATCATTTTACATTATAATTCGTTGGTACTTTAACTAATATCGTTGGATTTACTTCATGTTTTGGTGGTACATACACAGAATAGCTGTTTTAGGTAGCAGTAATGTTATATCCCAATGTCACAAAAAGACTGTTTTATTCGACCATGAAGAATTACTTTTAAAAACTTTTCGCTCTGAAAAGAATTTCGGGATATACGCATAAATTGACATATATTATACTTTTTAGATTTAATTTTGAGGTTGAAATCTATAATTCAATAGAGGAGAAAGGGGACAAATTTGAAAGAAATTAATAGTAAACAGCAAAAATAAACAATCTGGCACTTACGTTCATGTTTAGGTAACATGCTCTATTGTCTATAAAACAATGAGTTAGGCTGAGTAACTTCAGATATTCTATATCAATATGCATTGTATTTAAATGCATTGTAGATCATTTAGCTGATGTTGAAATAACCGAATACAAATATAATTGTTGTAATAATAATGCCATGAAATGACGACTTTGTGATATTTGGCTGCTCCAGTTTTAAGACAACAATATCTAGTTATCGACATACACTTTTTATATTATTTGTCTTTATTGGTAATTTGTTACAGTTTCCTTTGATCTTTACTACCCGATAAATTAAGTAACAACGTTCAGTTGACCACCGACTCGTGATACTAGAAATTATCAGCTGTTGGTCATTTGTCATGCGCCACCACATCGCGGAAGAATCTACCGAACTTTTTGACCATTCGCGCTTCACCGACCAAAGCTCATGAATATTGGGGAAAGCAACTTCACGACAATACACAAAGGTCATGAATGGTTAATAAACAAAGCCGAAAAAATATTTGCATTAAAAATATAAATAAAACAGTGTTGTTTTATTGTTTTTTTTTTTCACCAGAGCAAAATAAATAACATGCCTGCAACTAAATAAAATGAATACACATTCCCTAAAGGCGTCTGATATGATGTTGCACTGTAAAAATGGAAGACTACAGCTATCTTTTTGATGAATTTCTAGAACAAAAAAATGATTATGATCCGCCAAATAGTGAACCAGGAAATTTTGACATATGTTATCCAACACCATCTCTGAATTATTACACATTCAAGAAAACAACAGTTTCATTGTCCACAACTCAAGTTTCTGTCCCCAGTACATCCAGTACATTAAGCACTGCTCCGTCCGAGTCAGCTACTGCTAGCACTGCAAGTGATTATCAAAATTTATCAAATTTAGACTTTCTAGATGACACATTTGAAGAAGTTGACAATGTAACATCAAATGAAATTGAAGAAAAATTACGCCTCGCTGAAAATTCCAACAAAACAAATAAACAGATCCCAATTTCACAAAGTTGCACCTTTTATGGAAGGTTCATAGAAAGTGATGAAAATCGAAGACAGGCATTTCCTCAACAGAATGAGAACAAAAACACCCATCGAAAAATGATGACCACAATAAAAACCTTAAGAAATTGCTTTGTAAATATCAAATCTGAACACAGAGAACCTCAAAACATCCCCCTTTTCAACTTGACCAATATTTACAAGAATGTTTCATTGGCATAAGAAAAGAAACGAAATACCCCCAATGCTTCTGAAAACACCTCCCAGTACCTACCTGGGTCTCTTGACGGTTTTCAGTCAATGATAAACTGTTATTTACGAATAAGCAATTGTGGACATGAAATAATTACGGATCAATTATTCACAAAATCAAGGGAGTGTTTGAAAGCTAAAAAGAAAAACCTAAACAAAAGTTGGATTTGGAAACATACCAAATGCTGCTGAGACATTAGATTCTGCGGAGGAGGATGAACCTTTTGAATGTGGCGCATTTGGTACAGATAACCCAGACAGCCTTATTTCTGCTCTCAGGTACATGAATACCATTCACTTTGGTCTACAGGGTTCTCACGAACATCGCCACCTGAAATGGGGGGATATTGTTTTGCAGACCGATCCGTTAGGGGGACAGAAACTTGTATATAACGAGCGCTTAACGAAAACAAGGGACGGAACAAACACCAGGAACACCAGGGCATATGCCCCAAAATCATGGGCTAATGCAACAGATGAAAGAAAATATCATGTCAATATATACCTGAAGGTAAGATGGTTATAGTGAAAATGTCTCATTTGTTTTAGATGTAATTATTGAATTAATTGACTGTGATATCGTTAGGAAAGAAAACAACATTAAAATGCTGTGATAAATGCCATTGATACCCCCAGCAATTTCTCTTTTAGCAAAATTTCAAAGTGTCTACAAACATGGCAACACAGCAGATCAAAAAATAGCTTACACTTTACAATTCATAATTATCAAATTTTTGACAAAAATAAAAAATATTCCTATTATTCACGACTGTGTAATAAAAAAAATCATTACATGGACACACAATGAACATATGATTAATATAAGCATTATAAGATAAGAAATGGAACAAAACTGTGTTAGCATCATAATAAACACATGCAATATAAAACACAATACAACTATGCTGTAGTTAATCAGTCCTGTCCAGACACTAAGAAGTGCTACAATTTATTTAAGCGCAACACATAAACAGTATCTAGAGAGCATCTGATCAATATAGTCTCCTGAAATAAGAAAAATGAATAAGAGACATATAATACCCCCTCCCCTCCAATTAGTGAAAATAAATCTAAGGCCACACCAAATTAATTTCTTGTTCTTCGGACTCGCTCGCTTGAATTTAGAACAAATACATTTTTTTTTTTGAAAGGATAAATTTTTACCTTTCACTTAAAAATATAAAAATATCATTAATTTCGCTGCATAATTCGCATTTTTTAATTAATAAAATTTAAAAATTGTCGCCCGCTCTTATAATATGTTGTCAACAATTTTTTCCCCCTTTATAGAGCAATTATAAATTAAAAATATCTATTCCGCTTCTAAATTTTGCCCCCTGCTCAGTAGACTTCTTATTTAAATTTCGCTAACTCGCTCCATTTTGGAAAATGGTAAATCCGAAGAACAAGACTTCAATTTGGAGTGGCCAAATCCAAATTAATTTTTATTGTCATTTAAACTCATAGTAAGTTTGTAACATAATTATATTAAAAAAATATCAAAACCTAAAAGGCATGCACATTTCATTATTTTCTTTTTCAGTATCTCAGTCAACGCCCTATGGAAATGATGGACCCGGAATCACCATTCTATTTTGGTGTTTACAGAAATGAATGAAAATGCAAAATTGTGGTATAATGGCCAACCTATGTGGCGAAACAAAACTTAACAGCTTGATGAAATGCGCAATCAAAAAAACTAACATTGACACCAACAAAAAAATAAGAAATCATTCTGGCAGGAAAACAGCAGTAACTCGTCTCTTGGATGAGTGCATCGCATTAACATCCATTCAGGAACATTCGGGACATAAAAGTATTGCTGGTTTATATGATTATTCAAAAAATAGTCTGAAAAAACAAAAAAAGCATTTCTAATATTCTTAATCGAACAACACCAATATCCGATATGTCCGACAGCTCTAATTCAAAACCCTCTTCATCTATTGCTGCCATTTCAACGACGGACAACACTGAAAATGCCATTAATACTGTTCCTTCAACAAGCAAAGGCAATAATACAAACGTCATGGACATAAACAATAGACCACAAATGCCATCTGCAATGACTGGTATGAATTTTGCAGATATTTTTCCTAAAGGAACCATCATACAAGGTGGAACATTCAATTTCAATTTTAACATGGGTAGTGAAACGGGTACTGGCAAGGAAAATGTTGTACCGGGAAAGAAAAGGAAGTTTGTAATTGACTCGGACAGTGATTAAATAAATGTTTAATTTCCGAATATTGTTTGTTAAAATTAACAATGAAGGAAACTACAAAATTGTTGATATGACTTCTGTTGTGTACTTTTACATGAGACAATAAATCCACATCACAGGTCATTAATCTATTCAAATATTCAAATTTCATTTTCGACATGACATATGACTAGGCTCCTCCCTTTCAATCCCAGACATTCACTGCTAGAATCGACACGATATAGCTGAAATAATATTAAAGTTGGCGTTAAACACCAATCAATCAATCATTTCTAAAAAAAAATTACTACAAGTTGCAACATAACAAAGGGAGCATATTTTTGCCAGGCGTTTTGGCTATTCTTCAAGTGAACTATGGTGATAATTTGGGTACTGGGAGACTAATATTGTCATAAATATATCAGACATGTACTGTAGATACTAGGCAACATGCAGACATTTTCACATGCATTACTCATTTACTGTTCATCTAAATGACATTTTATCAGTTCGCACTAGTGAATCAATATCGGTAGTTGTAAACTAAAGGTGACAACAGACTGTCAATGAATATAAGCATGTGTACATCATGCACACATGTTTATGATGTTGACCCACAGGGGCTTGTTACGATTTTTTTTTTAATCCCTCGACTACTCTAAAAAACCACAAGGGAGGAATCTCAAATGTTAAATTTGCATACAACGCTTTTTCAAAATAGTTTTATATTGAAGTCTTGACCTGATTCACCATATTATTGGTACCCATTTGAAGCTTAGTAAATATATTTTTGATATTTCGATTCCTTTTGTCATCCTCTTTACCTATCTGCAACTTTAAAGCAATACTGCACAGAATTTGCAAACCCCGACACCTTGAACCATCATGTTTACATGTCAATACGAGGTCGAATCCTACGTGCAAATTGATTGGTCGGTTATTTCTTTGCAATCCTGACCCAAAAAATAACCAACCAATCAATGTACCAATGCGCATAACCGGAAGTCACATGACTACCGGAAGTGACGTCAACACACGTCACATGACCCGAAGGGATTCCCTTGGAAGGGTGAGGTGCGCGCATGTGCAACAGTAAGTTGGGCAATATTCGCCTTAGTGGGGCCCTTTCACCGGAAGTGACGTCATCCAACGGCACGTGATCCCGAAGGAGTTCCCTTCGAAGGAAGAGGAGTGCTCATGCACAATCGGAAGTTGCGCAATATTCACCCTATTGGGGCCTTTCCACCGGATGTGACGTCATCAAACGTCACCCGTAGGACTTCCCTTGGAAAATATGGGAGCGCGCATGCGCAATCGGAAGTGCCCTGTGGGTGCTATCTAGGACATCCGGGTCCTATAACCTTATCATTTTCTACGAACTAGCCCTTTCACTGGTTATCTGCCCCTTTTGGGCCATTTTATTTTCATGAGGAGCGCCTTCAATAATGACACAAACATTTGTTCGGGTGTTTTCTGATATGTTCGAGGTGTTGTATAGTACTGTAAGGGTGTTTTCTATCACGTACGCGTTCTAACTGTGGTATTTCTACTAAATAACCTAAGAGTCAAATGGTACATTTGATCCCTTAAGTCACCCAATAGAAGGTCTATCGGTTTCCCAAAATCTCAGACCCAATCTGTTTGTAAACTCGTTTCCGTCAGTTCTGCATAACGCCTACCTCCTTCGGGTACTTTGAACGGAGCTGCACAAGCTTCACCTTGGGTCTGGTCTTTATCCTAATACTTGTGAGAATAAATACAAATATTTTTTTACTAACAGTCCATGTTTAAAGTAATATGTTCTGGAAAACTATAATTTTTGGATTAAATATTTTCACTTAATTACTCACTTAATATTTGACAAAATATGACAAAGTTTCCCTTATTCATATCATGAAAGGAGGAGGAGGAGGAGGAGGAGGAAGGCGGGAAGAAGGAGGAGGAGTAGGATGGCAGGAAGGAGGAGGAGGGAGTAGGAGGAGGATGGTGGGAAGGAGAAGGAGGAGGAGGAGGGCGGGTAGGAGGAGGAGGAGGAGGAGGATGAGGAGGAGGAAGAGGGAAGGAGGAGGAGGGCAGGAGGAGGAGTGCAGGAGGGAGGAGGAGGAGGATGGCGGGAATTAGGAGGAGTGCGGAAGGAGGAGGTCGTTCAATCCGTTTTTATCAATCCAAAAGGCCACTCTGCATATATCCAGGCTTGTGACTGGCTTGTGACGCTGCATTAATCTTTTTTCTTTTTTTTTCTTTTTCTGTTTTCTTTTCCTTTTTTTCTTTTTTTTTATATCAGTCTTATTATTTCTGATATCTTTTTTTTCATACAACTTGTTTAACAAGTAACAACACAAATTTCTGTTCAATGTCCGTCGCTTCCACGGGATTTTCTAAGAGCCTCGTGAGGTCTGTCATGCTAAGTCCAGCACATGAGGAAAAAAATGCAATGATGTCCGCACACGATAGATCCTTCTTCTTGTACTCGAACGGTATTGTAAGTCCAATGAAGGCAATCTTTGTTCATGAAATTGACATAAGGGGATTCGTGCGATGGACGTCCGGTTGGATCGTAGTATTCCCCTCGTGAGTTGGCGTCGATGTATATAGCAACCCAGTGTTGTCCCATTCGATGGTTTGGATCCGTATTTCCCACAAGGGCCGAAGGTACGCTTAATAGTCTGGGTAATCTGTTTCTGGCATATACCCCCTTAAACACCGGTCTGGAGTGAGGATGTTTTTTTCAATAGAGTGTCAATCTCTAGCGTATTCATTATGCACTGTAGTCAAACAAGAATTTTCTGTTTCTATGGATTTCGATCACGTTGTCAAATTCTGCAT
>MJUT01011703.1:329220-340512 GCA_002080005.1 Gigantidas platifrons
GCAATTCGTCAGGTCCTTTATCCGTCAGAGCCGATGTCAATCCTTTCTGCTCCCAATACCCATAAGCCACACTGGTCTGTGTAGGTGGAACTTCAAATAAATCCATTTCTGATTTCGTGCATTCGCATGAGTTGGGATGTACAAGTGTCATTCTTATCCGAAAATGTCATTCGATGTGTTCCGTTGCTTGGTCTGCCGACGTCTGGTCTTTTTTCGCTTTGCAGGTCCTTTAATAGTTCGTTATCCTGGGTGTCCTACCGTGTCCATAGCTTTCTGGAGTGAGTTTTGTCCTGTTTATTTCAATCGTGACTTTGCTGCCTGTTTGATGTTTCTTCATTGTACGACATCTCCGGCAATATTTAATCCCGTTTAAAGCCTCGCGTCCTAGGGTCTCTGCTCCCTTTTTCAACAAACACATGGCTGCTTTAAAGAGTCTTCCAAATATACTGCCAAGTCCATGTCCTCTTTGATATCGTCTTCCCGCAAATACCGGATATCCTTTTCCGGCTTGGTGTATGTAATAATCGTGGTGAGCTTTCGTATCGTAGCGATGAGTTGGTTTCATTCTAGAGAGAATTATTTTCGTTTTCTTCAGTGAAGTGTCACCACCACTCGTCCTCTTTCGAATGGCACAATAGATCCCGTGTCGTCCCTTATATCTATTTTCACGGTCTGACGTACATTATGACAATATAAATGCTGTGATTTCGGATGGATTGAAATGAAATAGCACCTTAAAAAGCATTCCGTCTACTAAACACGATCCTCGATACAATATGGTATATGACAGTGGGGTATGTAATAGAATCTGAAATAGCAATATATACTCCTTAAATTTGACAGAAACGACAGTGAATCAAGCTTAATCTTGAAAATTCAGAAGGTGGGTAAACATAACCAGTCTCTAGTGCTTGCCTAAGTAAAGGCCCATTGGCCAATTTTCTACATCCAATCCCTCTCCATTGACTGAAACAGTGGGCAAATAATTCGGTTTATGTTTTAAAGGAGACGTTGAGATCAATTATCAGGAACGATTCGCATTTTATTGAGTTGATGATGATCGTATTCTTGTTTGTCTATCATTAGTAATTCACATAGGACCTGACACAGCTGGGATATTGATTCAATCTATTTCATGTTTCATTTCACAGAAATAAATTGGATATTTGTTACATTGTTCAATGTTGCTTTTTGATGCAAGCCCTCTGACTAACATGATAGATTAAAGTAGATATATATAGTATATAGTATATAGATCAGATGTAAGAAATTGTATATTGATCTTGCCTTGATTAAACGTAGGCCTATTCTATAGAGAAGTACAGTGAGTATCCCCTTTGTGGTTTTAGTATCGTTTTTGATCCAATGTTTTGTGCCTTCAGGCGTTGAATTTATGATTTAAATAATTTGATAAAATAATTCATAACAATCAAGCGCAACATTAGTTCTAGTGATAATCTTTGTTACTCGATCTTTAGCTTTATGTGTATGTTTTGTAGATCGTTGTTTGTTCTTCTGTACTTTTTATTTTGGCCATTTTGTTGTATGTTCTTCTTCAATTTACTGATTCTGATTACCCCTTTGGTATCATAAAACGCTTCTCACATACCAGACGGGCTTCATTTATTATGTTTCTAGATCCTGACAATTGATTTGGCAGAGAGGAATGTTATGTTTGTTATCATATAGTAACTCTATATGCTGTGACTGTAACTTATCCATAAACACTTTCTATCTTTAATATGACAGTTCCCATGGTACGCCTATAAACTTAACACTACTCTGTTTTCCTTATCATATATTGCAACGATATTTAGTTAGTATTAAAATGTAGTTTGAAGTAAACGGACGTTTGGATTTTATAGAGCCCACAAAACATAAAAGGTAATAAGGCACAAATATAAATGTTCATAAAAGGGATGCCCAAATTTAAAATTAAGTTTTTGCGAAAATATCCTAGGCCCAAAAACACTTTTGCAAATTATTTTTCATAATAATCTACATAACAAATAAAACCAAGGTTGCAGTGGATCGAATCAAATATTTAAAAAATCCAATTTTTTAGATGAAGGGAGTACCCTTTGTTGACATTTAATGTCCATAGTTTGTATGTATATATATTGCATATATCATTATGAATATAGTAAAAATTCAATGCACACGGCTGTTAAATTGATTTTTCATATACATTTGAACTTTAAAACAACAAAAACATAGATATCAAATTTAACAAGTAGACTGCTGTTACATAGTAATTAAACATACAAGTGTATTGTATTCGCAAATCCTTTATTTGGAATCGAAAAAAACACCGGGGAATATTGATATTCGTCAAGAATATCCTTACATCAAATTTGCGTTTTGTTTTTACTTGGAACCGAGCCATCCACTTTGTGTTTTACAAGTAATTAACATTCAACCACATTCATGACAAAACCACATCCCGGATGTAATGGCACGCCGAGAATGCGACAGAATGTGGAATCGAGCCTCTGTCGGGTCAAACCAAAGACTATAGGACTTGTATTTGCTACTTCTCACACATCAGACGCTAAATACATGTCATTAAGGAATAAGAGCAACGACTAATGACTGCTTCGCTCGGAATTATTACCTTTTGTCTGAGTGGAGCGACATGTCTACCCTCGGACTGTTGTTTAAGTGAGCTTGCACTATAAAAATCCAACTAAGCGTGTTGGTCTAGTACAAAGCGGACCTCATCATCATCTCAGTAAACATTAACTTGCCATGATATAGGTGAAAATTTGCTGTGTTGGCGTTCAACAACAATCAATCAACAATTACTAGTAGCATTTATCACATTCTAATATGGGTGTGAAACGGCCCTATCCTGGAGTTGAGCGGTACTCTACTATTTTGTAATGGCTACCAGCCATAAAACCATAGAATGAACCCGTCATCTGAGGTATTTAGAAAGATGACTCCCGATTACACAAATAACGAACCAAACATTAGCAGCCACTTCTTGAATTTATCTTTAAACAGTATCCTTTCGATATATCAGACAGACACATCTCACCAAGCATGGATAACAATGCACCTGTACTTGATCAGACGATGAAAAAAATATATTTTCTTGACAATAGACATGTAGACCTTTAGAAATATAAGGCATAATGTACCTTTGTATACCTACGGAACATTACAATAAGCCTAAAGTGTTGTTTTGGGAAAATTTTAAGAATAGGGGAGCGCTTCTAATGTCAATTATGAGCAGCTCGCATGTAAGCAAATGTCGGTTCTTATTTCCGTTGTCTATATACAACTACTATATTTTATAACCCCCATAACACGAATACGACAACACAAATAACACTTAACGATAGCAACAAATATTTGTATTATTTCTCTATGGAATTTTGTATTTTTAGACCAAGCGTGCAACATATCGTGTCATCGCTAACCCATTATTTATAGCAAGTATAAGGAACCACATCACACGATACTTCAAAACTTCACTAATATTATGTACGATAAATAATATTTAATAAATATATTTATTAGTAACGACCATATTGTTCAAAATTATACCCAGATGGTACCTGATAATTCTTAAAGATTGTCAGTAAAATGTGTTAACTTGAAGGGATATCAAAGAAAAGACACATAAGAAACGTCTTGTGAATCACTAACGTCAATTACATAATTCGTTATAGAACAAAACGGTCTTGCACCAAGATCATGAGTGCTTGTGAAAAATTTCACCTGCAATTAGTATAAAACATCGAATATTGGCAACTTTTAATATTAAAAAAAATCAATTCTGACAGCCTGTATGTTTTTAAATGTTATCGATACAAAAACAAAATAATCGTTATGAAATATTTCACAAGCACTCACGATCTTGGTGCAAGACCTTTTTGTTCTATAATGAATTATGTAATCGACGTTAGTGATTCACAAGACGTTTCTTATGTGTATTCTTTGTAATTGCTGTCTTTTCCTTGATATCCCTTCAAGTAAATGGGATTATTACAATAAACACTTTCGATTTAAAATACTACAAGATCAACTTTGTGGCCCTGAACGTGGACGGAAGACAGATTCCCGCCAAACCATTACAACCCGATTTTGAAAACGCAGGTTATATTCACAGTTATATGGGACTCTATACCAGTACGGGAAAATTGTATCAAGACGAAGGAAATACCATCTCCAGAGAGGAATACGCTAAAGGAAACACCTTATTTGGATTCGATCTGATTCCGGATATGTCGGAAGTGGGAACGTTTCAACTGATAAAACAGGGTAATTAACGTGTGGAGATTCATTTCGCCGAAGCTCTGGCAGGGACCATCAACGTCGTCCTGTATGCAGAATTTGACAACGTGGTCGAAATCGATAGAAACAGACAAGTCTTGTTTGACTACAGTGCATAATGAATACGCTAGAGATTGACACTCTATTGAAAAACATTCCAACTCCAGACCGGTGTTTATGCCAGAAACAGATTACCCAGACTATTAAACGTACCTTCGGCCCTTGTGGGAAATACGGATCCAGACCATCGAATGGGACAGCACTGTCTCGCTATATACATCGACGCCAACTCACGAGGGGAATACTACGATCCAACCGGACGTCCACCGCACGAATCCGATTATTTCAATTTCATGAGCAAAGATTGCCTTCATTGGACTTACAATACCGTTCGAGTACAAGAAGAAAGATCTACCGTGTGCTGACATCATTGCATTTTTACCTCATTCATCGATGTGCAGGACATAGCATGACAGACGTCACCAGGCTCTTAGAAAATCCCGTGGAAGCGACGGACATTGTACAGAAATGTGTGTTGTTACTTGTTAAGCATGTTGTGTGAAGAAAAAAAGATATCAGAAATAAAAAGACTGATATCAAAAAAAAAGAAAAAAAAGAAAAGAAAATAGAAAAAGAAAAAGAAAAAGAAAAAAAAAGGAAAAAAAGGTAAATGCAGCCTCACAAGCCAGTCACAAGCCTGGATAAATGCGGAGTGGCCTTTTGGATTGACAAAAACTGATTGAACGACCTCCTCCTCCTTCTTCCCGCCATCCTCCTCCTCATCCTGCCCTCATCCTCCTCATCCTTTTTCCCGCCATCATCCTCCTCCTCCCTCATCCTCCTCTCATGGTATAAATAAGGAAAACTTTGTCATATTTTGTCAAATTTTAAGTGACATATTAAGTGAAAATATTTGATCCAAAAAAGGCCTACCGGATCTACCTCCTTCAGGACCCAAGTAAGGAGTATCATAACTTAACTAGCACTACCTCATTTGTCCTAAATCCGGCACTGCTCAGATGAGGAAGTTATTAGATTTCATATTATGATATTACTACAAATACAAGAGAATGCATCATTTCACAATTTTTACAAAGATTTGAATAAGGTACAATGTACATTAAACAAGGGGCCGTCGTGGTCATGATCGTATGGTAGTTGGATTTACAACTACATATGCAATTGGTTCCTGTCATTACTATAAAGTTGTGAGTTCGAATCCCGCTCAGGGCGAGATGTACAACACTATGTGATAAATTTGTCAGTGATTTGCGACAGGTCGGTGATTTTCTCCGGTTCCTCCGGTTTCCTCCACCAATTAAACTGACCAGCACGATATAACTGAAATATTGTTGAAAGTGGCGTTAAGCACCATAAAACCAAACAAACAAATACAATATTAGCTTGCTCTTCGTTGTCGACTTCCTAGTAGTAACAATTATTACCAATCAACATCAAAGAAGGGCATGTGTTTGTTTGTTTGTTTTTAAAGAAAATTTGAAGATACAATGTATTAAAATGGTAATCAGAGGTATCAACAAACAATACAACAAATGTATTACATATACAAAAAAGTCTTTAAAACCCAGATTTCAAATCAACAATTTGTTGTCTAAATGTATATCAATATATGATATATACGAACTTTGACAATTAATTTCAAAATAGTTGGTCCATTATTAAAAAAGTTACCCATTAGGTCTCTATATTAATTATATTTTCAGATATTATATATTGTAATTGAAGTAATATATTGACGCTTTAAGACTCTTTGTCAATAAATGTAGCTCTCAGTCTGTAGTGTAAACAATCGAAGATTCTCAAATCTGAAGTTGGGTTATATAAATTTTCCGCAAAATTATCTGCCTGTAATTTCTGTTGAAATGATTTGGAATTTGATAAAAGAAAAATAAAGCTTGATTTAGCGTATACGACCTAAATCGTATTTTTCTATTAAATTCCCACTTTGAATTATGCTTTCACAAAGAAAATGTGTTACTTATTTTATTTAATGCCCACACACGCTTTATTTGACCATCCCTACTATATAATTTGCATATAATCGAAGCATTTGTTCAGGGGTCTCTTTATATAACCCTGTAGAAAATGCCATGTCACTTGGTCTTATCTTTTCTGAATTTTTCATTCATTGCATCGAGGCGACATTTAACGGAGGTGCCAGTCGCTATTTGAAGATATACATTCTCTTCAAAGTCTCTTTTAGTTAATATTGAAAGACTGATGGAGGGAGAGGGAGGCTTTCAGTAAACAAATTATAATTCATAGCTGTTCGTAGAATTTAAATTTAGAGTATATACTAAAATATCTTGGTATATACAAAAATACAGATTCGGCACTTTACTTATTCATTTATTAAGAATCATATATTGCACACATTAGACGCAAACAAAAGTGTACACCGTTCGTAAGTGGGGGTGAGAGCTCCCCACAACAGCTAGTAGTTAATTATACACATCACATTATACAAATAGATAAAGTCGTTTGACATCTTATATTTCTGACTTTGAGGTAAATTCTCAATAGATCAAATGAAGATTGAAAAAAAATCAATGACCTTCTGTTGCATAAATAGACATATTTTTTAGAACAAATCATCAACATAGCTACAAACTCATTAACTCAATAAGATATGTCATTAAGTTGAATGTTTAATGTTGAATGTTACTTGTCCTCGCCATGACATAGCAACAGACTCATTTGACGTTAGACAACACTCACTAACTCAATAAGATATGTCATTAACTTGAATGTTTAATGTTGAATGTTACTTGTCCTCGCCATGACATAGCTACAGACTCATTTGACGTTAGACAACACTCACTAACTCAATAAGATATGTCATTAACTTGAATGTTTAATGTTGAATGTTACTTGTCCTCGCCATGACATAGCTACATACTCATTTGACGTTAGACAACACTCACTAACTCAATAAGATATGTCATTAACTTGAATGTTTAATCTTGAATGTTACTTGTCCTCGCCATGACTTAGTTCCAGACTCATTTGGCGTTAGACAACACTCACTAACTCAATAAGATATGTCATTAACTTGAATGTTTAATGTTGAATGTTACTTATCCTCGCCATGACATAGTTACAGACTCATTTGACGTTAGACAACACTCACTAACTCAATAAGATATGTCATTAACTTGAATGTTTAATGTTGAATGTTACTTGTCCTCGCCATGACATAGTTACAGACTCATTTGACGTTAGACAACACTCACTAACTCAATAAGATATGTCATTAACTTGAATGTTTAATGTTGAATGTTACTTATCCTCGCCATGACATAGCTACAGACTCATTTGACGTTAGACAACACTCACTAACTCAATAAGATATGTCATTAACTTGAATGTTTAATGTTGAATGTTACTTGTCCTCGACATGACATAGTTCCAGACTCGCTTCGCGTCAGGCAACACTCACTAATTCAATATTTGATTGATATATATGTCATTGTCATTATTTTCTACTGACTGCCTGGCAGGCTCATAGCATCCTTGGATCATTGAAATAAACGTTAGAGAAAACCGAATGGCTAAATACGAAAGGAAAATACAGAGACACTGGCAACATTGGGTACACAAGACACAGGACGAAGACAAACAAAAATAAAACACATAAAAAAAAACAACTACAAAGATGAGCAACACGAACTCCACGAAAAACACGGTCAACCCAGGTGAAAACAACTTTGGAAGTTGATGACACGCAATATCTAAAGTACTGTTGAAAATGGTGTTAAACACATATAACCAATACCATAGGCGAGACATTGCACCACGAGAGGTGTATGGATATGGGTCGACTTTCTCAGCTTTCAAATATATATGATTGGTCCTAATGTTTCCACTTCAATAAATCAATGGATGGGGATTTTTCAGCTATGATATTTTTCAACAAACCCACAGCATTTTACAACAACATAATTTTGACACGCAATATTGTTCATACAAAGCGTAGCTCTATCTGATAATTTCATTCTCTGAATCATGTACATATATTATGTGTATAATATTTCGTATTTTCGTCAAACATATGAACGGGTCATCAATAATCCACAGTATATGAAATTGTAGTGTTTCATGCCAATGTGAAATATGAATTAGGGTATTTTTCAAACCTTGGCTACACTCCAGTACCAAATTGTACCACAACAAGTAACGCTTTCCCCGTGACCATTGATGCTTGTTTGATGGTGCTTAACGCCACTTTCAACGATATTTCAGTTATGTCGTGGCGGTCAGTTTTATTGGTGGAGGAAACCGGAGGACCCGGAGAAATTCAACCGACCTGTCGCAAGTCACTGACAAATTTTCTCACATAATGTTGTACAACTCGCCCTGATCGAGATGCGAACTCACAACATCAGTAGTGATAGGCACTGATTGCCTAGGTAGTTATAAATCCAACTACGATACGATCACGGCCATTATGTACAGTGTCATCTATACCTACTAGTATATACAATAATGTACATGCTTTATTCTTCTCACCTTATCATATCGACGGATCTCATATAACATGATACTCAACTTCCCTGAAAAGAGAAAGTTCAAGATTATTGTATTGTAATCGATGAACGGCAATACAACCGCTATATCTTACTTTTACCTCCTTTTGAACATTAGGACTCCGTGTTCTTTACAACAACGATGCTCGTTCAGATATATGTCAGGGTTGGCATTTAATCCACATGTGGAAAACAATTGCTTAACCGTACCATTTCGTAAAGGGGGGAGTGGCTAATAAATTTAACACCACCACTTTTTATTGAAGTGTCTGTTCCAAGCAAGGAAAGTGAGCGGTCTGGTATATATGTGTTCCGACAGTTTGGTAATTGTTTGTTTTTAAAGAGGATGGGTATACGTATATAAAAAGTAAAAATGTATCATCACAAATTGTCTCTGTACCTTATTTATATCTTTATGTTGTCTCTGTACTCGATACAACTTTGTGATATATTTATTGAAAGTGACATTAACTAAATCGTGACAAATATTTCACAAAGCGATCATATTGTAGTTGGCTTTACAACTACCTATGTAATCAGTGCCTATCACCACTGATGTTGTGAGTTCGAATCTCAACCTTGGCGAGGTGTACAACATTATGTGATAAAGTTTGTCAGTGACTTGCGACAGGTCGGTGGTTTTCACCGGGTCCTCCTGTTTCCTCCACCAATAAAACTGACCGCCATTATACAATTGAAATATTGTTGAAAGTGGCGTTAAACATCATCAAACAAACAAACAAGCAATCCATAAAACGATCGCAATTTATATAGGTTATTTTATACTGCCATTATTGAGTACTACCTGTATAGTACAGTGCCAAGACAAGTGCTATGTACATAATCAAGCTAAAATCAGTACATCTGTTAATCTTTCTGAAAATAGTTATTTCGTTTAAAAGTACATAACTCTAGAAAACTTTAATTTTTATTTTTGTTCTTTTTGTTTTTACATGCAAAGCATTTTCTAAAATTTATGTGCAAATAGATAATCTGACTTTGGGAATTTCATACCCAATAAAATGCTACTATTATGCTTTAAATCCTCATATCCCCCACACCTAGAAAAATATGACATACATATATGTCATTACCCTCGAAATGGGAACACACCATATATGTATATAAAATTCATTTCGTTGTGATCTTCAAATGAATATTCATAAGTAATAATGTGACATAATTTCATGCATATATATTACTCTATTTTATTTAACTGGTCGGGCGGAGTTGACATCTAAATTTACATGAGAGCATTCGATTTTATTTTGTGTATGTACAGGGTAATTCCCGTTATTGACATTATTGAACTATATTCAGCAGTGTNAAGCAAGAGAGACATATATAGCGAGTATCACTCCGATATATTATTTAGTTATATATTTGCCATTAGAATATAATTAATTTATATTCGGACTAATGAAGTGAGGGAGAATATAAATTCTCATTAGTTTACATCACGTGTAAAAATAGCATTGAACAGTCACGATGAGTAGGGCGACATACTTTTTCCGGGTTCAGTAGAAAGGAGGACAGGTTTGTTTATTTCTTATTTATCCAGCTTAAAGGAATATTTTCCATATTTAAAGAGGGGCCGTGATCGTATGGTAGTTGTATATACAACTACCTATGCAATCAGCGTCTATCACCACTTATGTGAGTTTGAATCTCGATCAGGGCGAGGTCTACAACATTATCTGATAAAGTTTGTCAGTGACTTGTGACAGGTCTGTGGTTTTATCCAGGACCTCCGGTTTCCTATGCCAATTAATCTGACCGCCACGATATAACTGAAGGATTGTTGAAAGTGGCGTTTAACACCATCAAACAAACAAACAAACAAATCAATATTTACAGATACATTTATGGAAATGTCTGGAATAAATATGTCTAGACATATAATTCAGTGCACACGATGCGTTTCTAGAATAACCTTCATCGGGTACGTTTTATGTTTTACTATGGAGTAAGTTGGGTTTAAAAGAACATAAATTGAATGAATTTTCACATACCACATTATTTACCAAAGGCCGATATTTTTTATGTTTTAGTTTTGAGATTGGTCTGTTTAAAAATGTTCATTTCAAGTCAAAGAAATCTCCCCCAACTCCTATAATGTGCATCAAAGTTAAGGAATTTTACTGATTTTGAAAATTTGTCTATATAGCATATTTTGTGATAGCCTTACAAATTTTCACAACGTTTATTTTTCTCATGGTGATCATTGTCTGTAAACATTATACTTTGAGGAACAGTGATAATTTTGACTTCTGAGATATGTATTAACAATATTAAACTGTCAAAATAGGGACGTTTTTAACCATTTTTTAAGGATTTTTGCAATGGTTAAGGGCTTAAATGAAAATCCTCATTTTACAACGAAAATAAAAATATACAGGAAATATGTATGATATATTTTAAAATACTAGGCATCAAATATTTAGAAAATGTATAACTTTTTTTT
>MJUT01011714.1:37460-51013 GCA_002080005.1 Gigantidas platifrons
TTACAGTCAAACCTACCTTAGTGACCACCTCTATTAAGTTACAGTCAAACCTGACTTCAGTGACCATCTCTATTAGGTTACAGTCAAACCTGCCTGAGTGACCACCTCTATTAAGTTACAGTCAAACCTACTTTAGTGACCACCTCTAATAAGTTACAGTCAAACCTGCTTTAGTGACCACCTCTATTAAGTTACACTCAAACCTACTTTAGTGACCACCTCTATTAAGCTCCAGTGAAACCTGCCTCAGTGTCCACCTCTATTAATTTACAGTCAAACCCGACTTTAGTGACCACCTCTATTAAGTTACAGTCAAACCTGACTTTAGTGACCACCTCTATTAAGTTGCTGTCAAACCTGCCTTAGTGACCACCTCTATTAAGTTAGACAAAGCTGACTTTAGTGACCACCTCTATTAAGTTACCGTCAAACCTGCCTTAGTGACCACGTCTATTAAGTTACAGTCAAACCTACTTTAGTGACCACCTCTATGAAGTTACAGTCAAACCTGCTTTAGTGACCACCTCTATTAAGTTACTGTCAAACCTACTTTACTGACCACCTCTATTAAGTTACAGTCAAACCTGCTTTAGTGACCACCTCTATTAAGTTAGTCAAACCTGACTTTAGTGACCACCTCTATTAAGTTACAGTCAAACCTGACTTTAGTTACCACCTCTATTAAGGTACAGTCAAACCTACCTTAGTGACCACCTTTATTAAGTTACAGTCAAACCTACCTTAGTGACCACCTCTACTAATTTAGTCAAACCTGACTTTCGTGACCACCTCTATTAAGTTACAGTCAAACCCGAATTTAGTGACCACGTCTATTAAGATACACTCAAACCTACTTTAGTGATCACCTCTATTAAGTTACAGTCAAACCTACCTTAGTGACCATCTCTATTATGTTAGTCAAAACTGCCTTAGTGACAACTCTATTAAGTTAGTCAAACCTAACTTAGTGACCACCTCTATTAAGTTACAGCTTCACGACTTACTTTGGGGCCTACGAAATGTTTGAGGAATATTTATTTTTCTAAATTAAAAAAAAACACTACCTAACCTAAATTGCAGGATAAAAACAATATTAGTGTATTGTAGAAGAATATAGAAAGCCTCGCATTTTCCTCCCAGTTCCTTAGCCTCATACAAATATTTTCTATATTCTTCTACAATACACTAATATTGTATATATATTTGTTGGAGGTGTTTATCAACAGACAGTCCACATACCTATGAACCAACGTTTTCCTTTATTCGTACGAGGCAGAGTTCATACTAGAGCTTCTCAAGAAAAATTAAAAGAAGCTGGCCCGATCCTTTTGATTTCACGTTCCGATGACCTTTCACTAAGTAATTACATGCTTGGTGATTTCGCCGATCGCATCCATCCCATTTAAGGGACGGACCATTTAACATCAAAGGGGGGGGGGTTATGTTTTTTTTTTCTAAAAAAATATTCTGATTCCCAATGTTGCTGAAATAATTTTCTGATTGTGGTGGAGGGAAAAAAATAACCCGATTCAGAGTTTTTGTCTTATAACTGAATGTTAAATTCTGGACAAAAATTTCGCGCGTTGCGCAATAAAAAAATATTCTAACTCTCGTGATGTCCGAAATAAAATTTCTGAACGAAACAAAAAACCATACCCCCCCCTTTGCAAGTTATATGGTCGGTCCCTAACTTGAAATAAAGGATACCGCAGATACAGATAGAGCTGCTTCATATCTGGACATACACCTCGAAAACGAAATGAGTGGCTGCTAAGAACAAAACTCTACAACAAAAGAGATGATTTCAATTTTCACATTCTTAACTTTCTATTTATATGTAGCAACATTTCATTCCAGCAGCGGCTGCATATGGAATATATATCTCTCTCGATTCATCCTAGCTATATTCCAGAGCTTGTGATTCCTATCGGGACTTCCTTGATAGAGGGTTGCTGCTAACAAGGAAGCTACTGAACCAATAGTTCCCATTGGCTAAGTTTAAGTGATCCCTTCGAAAGTTTTACTGTCATCGCCATGATTTGTTTAACCGTTACGGAATATCTGGGTCACAAGTAACCACAGATATGATCCACTTCTGGTAAACACTTCTCGGTCCTTACCTCATTCATGACTTATCATCGGGTTTGTAACTAGAGTAACACGACGGATGCAATTAGTGGATCAGGAACTGCTCACCTTCCTGGAGCATCCCTGGTTTTCAGTAGGTTCGTGGTGTTCGATCTTTAGTGTTTTGTGTATGTTTTGCAGATCGCTGTTTGTACTTTTTCTTTCACCATTGTGTTGCCCATCCTTTGATTTACGGATTCTAATTACACCTTTGGTATCTACAAACTCTGCTTCGGATATATCAGATACGATTTAGAATGGGGATTATCCAAGGAATATTCCGACCAAGCTTGGCTAAGTAGTTTCAGAAAGTAAATTGTTTATTGATTATTTGCATATAATGTAAATAAGCCTTATTTCCGTAATCGGACACGGAATGACAGACCTATGCCATAATAAGACAGTAAAATAGTTGTGTTCGTATAACCAAAGGTTTACTAAGAATGTATCACTAACCTGGTTATCATTAATATTTTTATAGTTTCAAAGAACTAGAGGCTCCCAGGAGCCTGTAATCGCTCACCTGGTTTTCAATTTGACATCTAAAGTTAATAGAAAATGGGGGTGTTACACATAATTTTGAAAGTGGGCCACCCAAAGATCATTTCAACTCAAATTTCTGAGCAAAAGATTTAGATGTGATTTTTATCTCATAATATTCCTAAATGGAATAAACTGGCTGAAAAAATCTCACAGAAAAACCCAGAATATATGTTAAACTACTCATTGCCATGTAGCTGCAGTTAAAATATGAGCTAATTTTGATTTATACTCGAGCAGTAATGGACAATTGAAGAAATTTCTATTTTTAGCAACAGCAGCCATCTTGAATGGAGGAAGGGGCTGTCGGACACAATTTTGAAAGGGACCCACCCAGGGACCATCCCTGCCAGGTTTGGTTTAATTTTGTTCAGCGGTTTTAGAGGAGACGATTTAAATGTGATCTTTTATCAAAATATGCTTAATTTGCATAATCGGTATAAATCGGCTGAAAGAAAAATTTCACAGAAAAACACGGAATATCTGTTAAACTACTCCTTGCCATGTAGCTGCAGTTAAAATTTGAGCTCATTTTGACTTATACTAAAGTAGCAATGGACAAATACAATTTCATCCCCCCTTTTTTCTATTTCAAAATAAGCCTAATTTGCATAATCGGTATAAACAGAAAAAAATCACAGAAAAAAATGGAATATATGTTAAACTACTCCTTCCCATGCATGTAGCTGCAGTTGAAATTTGAGCTCATTTTGACTTATAGGTGTTTTCAGAAATCGGTGATTACCTAGTTATCGTTCGTGGACACTAGGTGGCGTTACTATCGTCCGCCATTAAGAAAGTACAACAATCAGTTGTTTACACTAGTTACGATTAATCAGTATTCATAATTGGATTAGATAAGCACGCTTCAGTTATTATTTTATGGCTCCTCATGAAACTTTTATTTTTCAGATAAAGAAATTCAGATATTCAGATGTTTTAATTTGATAAAACTTAAATTCCTTTTCATCTTCACTACAGATCCCTATAAAGAAATTGACCGACAAAAAGTTTAAAAAAAATAATAAAACAGAATTGAAAAATGCACCTTAAGATGTCACATTCAAAGGTTAAGGGGCATTAGCTACGATTTTAACCCCCAAAAAAAATCATATGTTTTGGAAATTGGTAAATAGCTTTAAAATGATGAAATAGAGGTAAGATTTCCAACTGGTACAGGTATGTATGTCTAATTTTTCTTACATTGAGATCAAATTAATGAAGCATTGATGTGAGTAATATATAAGTTAATGTCTCATCAGCAATATTTCAGCTATATCATGGCGAGGAAAGTTACATAAACTAACAACACAAAGTACAACAGAATGAGAGTGGACAATATCCTATAATAATATTTGCTTAATGCTTCATCAGCAATATTTCAGCCATATCATGGCGAGGAAAGTTACATAAACTAACAAGAGAATAAGAGCAGACAATAAATCTGGTAAAATTAAGTATTTCAATATTGAAACACATTCAACTAGGAAGGACTGTTTTAGATACCTAAAACTGTTGTCTCCCCTTAATGCGGCCATCTGTACAACAATATATCTCGAAAGACAAAAATGTGATGGCCCGGACAAGAAAATGCTATTTAAAAAACAATTATTTGACCTTAAGGTCAAGGTCCCACAAAGGTCATTACGGTGTGCGACATACCACCTTATGGTCATGCACTCGCATACCAAATAAATACTATTTAAAAAACAATTATTTGATCTTGAGGTCAAAGGTCAAGATCCCACGAAGGTCATTACGGTACGCGACACACCGCCTTATGGTCATGTAACCACATACCAAATATCATTGACCTATCTCCAAATACAAAAATGTTATGGCCCAAACAAGAAAATACTATTTAAAAAACAATTATTTGACCTTGAGGTCAAAGGACAAGGTCCCACGAAGGTCATTACGGTATGCAACACACTGCCTTATGGTCATGCACTCGCATACCAAATAAATACTATTTAAAAAAACAATTATTTGATCTTGAGGTCAAAGGTCAAGATCCCACGAAGGTCATTACGGTACGCGACACACCGCCTTATGATCATGCACCCACATACCAAATATAATTGACCTATCTGGAAAGACAAAAAAGTTATGGTCCGGACGTGCTTCGCTGAGAAGAAGCAGAAGCGGAAGAAAAAATCAGACTAAAACAATATGTCTCCCTTCGTTCGAAGGGGAGACATAATTAATATACACGACACACATAGCCAATGTTGTCTGGTTGTCAATATGCTAATATGCCACATGCATGATGTATATTATTTTTTTTATCCACACATTTCTTAAAAATTATAACACACTGCATTATCATTCCTGTGCAATGAGGTCAAAGGCTTCATACATATGGAACTGGAGGGTTTAAAGAGAGGGATGACTTTTCTTGAAATACATGTTAAAGTGAAAGACCTTGTCACAGATCGCCACTCCATGGTAAAGAAGTACATGAGAGAGAACCATAAGGACAAGAACCACTACTTTGATGTTTGGCATGTTGCTAAAGGTATGATCATTAGTTTACTTCTTTAATAAACAGCTGAAAATAGTTTTCGTAAATATGTATGCTCTGCTCTATATAATTTAAAGGAGTGTTATGTCAATACAGCAATCTTTCAGCTTCACTTATATCTTGATGGCAAGGACAACTACTGACCTTAATCAAGTATCTGGTAAACTTTGTTACACATGTGCCATGTCTGTTTGTAACTTTACATGCCTTATGAAGGAGCAAATCTCGCTAAAAGTAATAAAGTTTCATCAAAATCCACTGAACAGTTTAGGAGGAATTGCACTTACAAGTTTGCACGGACAGACGGACGGACAGGGCGATTCCTATATACCCCCAAACTTTGTTTATGGGCAGATAAAAATGATTGCACACTTTTCGTTATATGAAATTATCATTATTACTAGTATATATAAACTTGTACAGGGGTCACTAAAAAACTTGAAGCAGTCTCAAAGAAGAAATCTGGTAAAGACATACAACCTTGGATAAAGTCCATCAGCAACCACATATACTGGGTTTCTTCTTCATGTTGTACCAACCAATCCCTGAAGGCTGCCAAATGGCTATCAATTACCAACCATATACATGTATGTAACCAGCATGAGGACCACTCCGACCAGTATCAGCAGTGTGACCACGAACCACTTACATAGGAACGGAAATGGTTACAGAAAGGTAAAGACAGTTAATATTGTAAAAGAAATACAAATGTATTTTCAGAATTTTTATTTTACATTCATTAAATTGTATAAAATAATCTTTTAAGGCCTATTTACACAATATGCTTTTGCATATGTTTCGAACATATATGCAAACACAGCTTGAGTAAATTGGACCTATGCACTGCAAAAAAGCTAGTATTTAGTACTTGCTCTAAAACCGTCTGCTAAATGCATAAGGATCAAATAACTAAGATGCTAATTAGTTGAAGGCAGATGTAGAAAACATATCGTGTAAACATAGCGTCTGCTTTGCATATATGCAAAAGCAGATCGTGTAAATAGGCCTTTAATCTTATTTCATTTCAGTTAAAGACAGCAAAGGAATACAAAAAATAAATATATTTCCCTCCCACTCTAAATCATTTGGAACTATATGTCTGTGTTTAACCTTTGCACATTATTTTTGTTTCAGGTTCAGTGCCACATAAATTACTGAAGGGCGTCTTGGAAAACGACCACCTGCTGAGAGATGTCCCAAAACTTTCGCCAGTGCACCAGACATACTGTTTAGAAGTGTTTCACTCCATAGTAAACCAGTTTGCACCAAATAGCACCCACTTTTTCTATGCAGCAATGCTAGCAAGGTAATTATTTTCTTTGGAATTTCTATAGCTTTCTACTGAATTGTGAATAAACAATGTATATATATATAGCAGTATAGAGTAAATTGTGTCACATCTGTATTTATGTTGATCATCATGAGATAACTGCACTATTGCTGACATTATGTAAATCAATTAATCACCAATCAATAATTTGGTTGAACAGAATTATTTTGCTTTATATGACTGTTTAATCGGTTCTTTAAATTTAAAGTTGTACAGTGTATTTTATACTATTCACAGGTTATCTATAGCAGCTATTCATTACAACGAGAATTGTCAAAGACAACAACTTGTGACAGAAAATGGTGATTTATGCTACAACATCAGCTATCCAAAAGCAAAGAAGGGTACCGAAGCAGTGGTGAAGCCACGAAAAGAGCCTCCGACTTATGGTAAATTTTTCCATTATCTAGATTGATTGATTTTGATTTTTGGTGTTTTAAAGCCACTTTCAACAATAGGAAGCCGGAGTACCCGGAGAGAACCACCGACCATGGGAAACTGCTAAACTTTATCACTTGCAGTTGCGAGTCGAGTGCACCCTTCTTTGTAATTTACAAAGCCGGCGTGAACCCGTATTGGTGATAGGCTTGTTTGAGTTGTTAGATCCAACGACCTAACTCATTGAGCCACCCGGGCCCCCATTTTCTAGAAGACACATCTCCAAAAAATAATCATAAAATATGCAATAGTATGTACATGTATTGATACAATAACCTAACCCTATGTCCGCTACACTCCCTATCTAGTGTACAAGATGTTTTCATGCAAACTGGAACCAAAAATAATTGTAATGTACATGTTGTATGTTTGTAAAGTGAAAATTTATTCAAGTAATAAATAACCAATTTTTAAAAATTTATTTTTATTTACAGGTTATGTGACTCTGATAAAACAGGCAGTAATAGAAAGAAGAAAAGTGGAGTGTCCAACATACTCAACTGCTACCAATGACATCCAGATCATGAACAACCACATTCCACTTCCGTTAACATCAGAATTCGTTCAGTTCTCCAAGAGACAATTAATTGAAAGACATCGTTCAGGTTTTAGTATGTAACAATATGCAACGAATTCACAAACCATAGATGATGTGTTATCCATTGACATTGAATTGGGAATATCACAGATGATGTTTTGTCCATTGTCACTGAATAATTTTGAATATATTAAAATTACACTAGTGCATATTTAAATCCACAATATTGTTCTGATGGAAATGTCTGTCTAATTTTCGTAACTACACATGCTGGTAAAATTTTTCTGTTGTATCTTCCAAGACGTCTCCAAATCCACTGTACAAATCTTCTGTATGCCATGAATCGATATTTCCTGAAAAAAAATATAGACCAACTGCAGTATATGTACAATATGGAAAAAAAAACTTTTAACTTCGCCAACGCCGGTCCCAAGCCAGGGTGAAAAAGGAGGAGGGTTATGAATTGTAGAGCTTGTAAATATTGTAAACAACTGTAAATAAAAAATTGTTAATTTGTTGATATATATTATAATACTTTACTGTATGTAAAAATGATATCAATTGAATCATAATAAATTCTGTATGTATATACAGTTTGTGTTTTATCTCACAAATGCAAACAAGTGATAAAGGACACCCTTCAACATTTCACAAAGTTTTGTTTGTGTGTTTATTTAATGATGGGGTGTGTGTTGGGATCCCACAAACCGGTTTAACCTCACTGCATTTTATGGGTCTGTCCCAAGTCAGGAATCTGTTTGGTAATGGTCGTCTCTTACTGTTTTGTGTACATTATTTGAATTTGGGGTGTCTTTGTCAGATGAGTGGTGGTTTTGTACAAAATTTATCATTTTTATTAAGGGACCAATAAGAGCTTGCCGAAGAGTGAGAGTTTATTCTCCGTATTGAAGACTGGGCAGTGCCCTCTTTTTGTTTTTTATTGTTGTTGGTTAGGGGTAGTCGTCTCATGGGCATTCTCCCCTCATCCTTTTTCTACTATTTTACGTCAGTGCAGCAATCGTTCAGCTATATAAAAAATTAAATTCTACAGCTACGTGTACTTACTCATTTATTGGTTCATTGTCATCTAATGGTCCCACATTTTCTAAGTACTCCAACATGCTGATGTAGTACATGTCGGTTCAGACAGTTGGCAACAAATATGTCATGTTCTGTTATGCAGAAAATATCACCGTCCTCCATGTTGATGCTCACTGCCGAAATAGCTTGACAACAGATGCATTCTTCTGCTGTATCCATAGTGGAACATGACCCACACTCGCACCTAAAATGATTAGAGCAATTGTAAAATAAATTAATGCAGATTACATCTTCAAGTACGTCTTGAAAAGAAGCTTTGTATGTGCTGAAAAGATGTGATTTGATTTTTTCAACAATATTTCAGCTATATCATGGCTACCAGTTTTAGTGATGGAGGAAGCCTGAGTACCCAGAGAGAACCACTGACCATGGGCAAGCAACTGGTACACTTTATCACTTTCGGCTGCGAATCGAGTGCACCTTTTTTGTAATTTACAAAGCCAGGCGCGAACCCACGCCATATTGGTGATAGGCTTGTATGAGTTGTTAGATCCAACGACCTAACTCATTGAGCCACCCGGGCCGCGCTGAAAAGAAAGTAGTCAAAAAAGTAATTTAACATGCCTGTGAGTTGTGTAAGGAATTCGGATCAGTTGTACTTGGCGACAACAACCCTAACCCTAATTTAGGGTTGTTGTTGCCAAGTACAATTGATGCAGGAATTCAACAGTTGTTTACACTTTGCACATGTATGATTGTCAGAAAATATGAATAATGAAACCACACCTTTAAATTTTAAAATATTGTTCACTATTATTTTACCACAGCATATGTTTTGGATAGCTGGTATCTCATATTTTAACACTAGTCACGTCTCTCATTCTTGTATTTACAATTTATTTGATATTTTATGCAATCACCTTATGTTTTATTCACGGGTACCTGTAAACTGCGAAACGAAATATACCGAAACGAAACGAAATTCACCGAAACGAAACGAAATTCACCGAAACGAAACGAAATTTACCGAAACGAAACGAAATCGATACGAAACGAAATTGACCGAAACGAAACGGAATAATACAAAATGAAATAAAACCTATTTTAACGAAACAATTTCTTGGGGAAAGACAAGACAAAAATTAAATGAAAAAAATTAGAGAAAGTATCATTTAAGCGTAGAAAAAGATAGTTCATTGTTTTCCAGGTTATATAAAAAAAAACGTTCTTCATCTAGCAATGACGAAATGATTGATTCATCGATTGTTGACTGCTAAACACCACTGTGGTACATCAGTGATATTCCAGCTATACTGTGTCGAATGACGAAATGAAAATGACTGTTATGTGAGGAATAACTTCCTATATACATGGTGATGTTCTGACAATCAGGGTCCTATTTTTGATTATCTGTCTGGCACATGAGGTATACTTTTTGTCACAGCTGTGAAAAGGGGTATAGGTTTTTGCTTGGATTATTCCTTAAAAATTGGGCCTTATAGAGGCTTTAGTTAGACAACAGTCTGAGATGGGGTCTAAAATTGGCATCTTAATCAGTCTGTAAAGGGGTCGGGGTTCAGCGGCCCCGGAAGAACCCCCCCCCCACCATTTTGTGTAAGATTTAGGGACCGACCATTTAACTTGGAGGGGGAGACAATGGCATTTTTTCTACCAAATTTTCCCATTTTGAAGCTTGGAAGAAAACAGTAATTAATTAAAAGTAATTAGTTTTTACTTCTTGCCAAAATTAAGGGGGAGGGGGCGCTCGCACTCCTCCCAGCCCCTTCCTATGTGCATGTCTACTCCCCTCTTCAAGTTATGTAGTCGGTTCCTAAGTCTTAAAAAAGAAATTTAACATGTAAATTTGCAAGACGAGTCAGTACCTTGTTTTGCAGTAGACTGTTTACTTTTTGCCAGATTGGTCACTTAATTTGGTTTAAAAGTCTCTTTTTATCTCGACAGTGTTTCTTATAATAATAGAAGCCATAATGATATTTGAATATGAATATATGTTGTTTATCTCATCGTTAGCAAGGGGTAAACTTTAAGAAAACAACGGGAAAAAAAATCCACAGGCAAAAACTGAAAAAAAATACATGTAATAAATAATTGAATAATTTAACAACAACGGTAATTTTGCAATTATTTCGAAACGGCACTAAATCATTCTCAAGTAACAGTACAGGCTTACCTTACAAAATGGTGAGGTATGTATTCTTCTGGGGCCGCTGAACTCCGACCCCTTTACAGACTGATTCTGATGCCAGTGGTAGACCCCATCTCAGACTGTTGTCTAACTAAATCCTCTTTAAACCCCAATTTTTGAAGAATAATCCAAGCAAAAACCTATACCCCTTTTCAGACAGTTGTGACAAAATGTATACCCCATATGCCAGACATGTGCCAGACAGATAATCAAAAATAGGACCCTGATTGTCAGAACATCACCATGTATATAGGAAGTTATCCCTCACATAACAGTCATTTTCATTTCGTCATTCGGCACATTATAGCTGGAATATCACTGATGTGCCATAGTGGTGTTTAGCAGGATTCCAGGGCATTGGTCCGAAGGTTCATTAGTCCGAAGGGTCATTAGTCCGAAGGGTCATTGGTTCGAAGGGTCATTGGTCCGAAGGGTCATTGGTCCGAAAGGTCGATAGTCAGAGATTCGCAGCCGCAGGTGATACGTTTACCAGTTGCTTGACCATGGTCAGTGGTTCTATCATACTCCAGCTTCTTCCACCACTAAAACTGGTCGCCATGATGTAGCTGAATTATAGCTGAAAGTGCACGTGGCGTTAAACACCAAAGATCATCAATCAATCGATAGTCCGAAGGGTCAATAGTTTGAAGTGTTCGTGGCTCAAAAATATTTAAAAAATCAGACAAAAGGGCACATGTAAACTCGATTTAGATATGTTCCAAATGTTATGAGTAAAAGTCTTATCTTTCAAGAGCTATGTGTGGATTTTCCAGAAAATGCTCAACATTCAGCTTCCTTACATCGCTTGGTCATCTCCGATTAAATCTTAAAGGCATGTTAGAAAATAAGAAAAACCGAATGAGCAACCAAGAACCAACATCCAATATAAATCCCTGGAAACAAGAAGCGAACATCAACATTAAAAAAATACTATCATATAACACATGCGAACAACATGAACTTCAGATGGAAAGGGAATGAAACAGGGGCTCCGGAATTTGTAGGCAGTTTCAAAGAATATAGCAAATTCTTATTTGTATAAATATATTTCCATGTTGTATTTGTATTTTGAATTCAATCCCACACGTAATTGACAATTCTAAACAACAAGCAATTATTTGCAACAAGGAGGAAAGGTGTAGGTCAAATCAGTGCATGCCTGCCGCAATTAAGACAAATATGATTCCCGAGTCTAGTCACTTATAAATAAAAAAAATTGCAGAATTTTACTTGACAATGCCCATTGACAGATATTGATGATTTTCTGACTACTAAAGTATAAGCTACGACCGTCTATTATGAAAGGCGGGCTGATTAAACTAGATCTATAATGCACCATTATGTATAATTTGTAAAAGACAAATTCCCTTCTCAAAGAAACGTCTATCAATACGCAGGGTGAACCGAGAGGTCAGAAGTATTTTATACGACATTGCAAGGCATATAAAATGAAAGGCAAGTTGTCAATTATGATTAGTTCATAATTAGCCTGTTTATTTTACCTCAGAATCTACATATATATACATAATATATTTACATATGCACATTTTGTATAAATTAATATAGAAAGGATAAAAAGGACAAGCCATGAAATTGCGTGTTATTGTGCGTAAAGTCTTTAAAAGATTGTATTCTTCATGCAATAAAAAAAAATTGTCGAAAAGGATGTATTATTACAGGAGAAAACGTGGCAACCATTTCTATCAATGTTTTATGCAATTCTATATTATATTGATACATAAATTTGTAGTCCCGAGGTCGTTCAAATTCGATTTTGCTCGGACCTTTCGGACTATCGACCCTTCGGACTATTGACCCTTCGGACCATTGACCCTTCAGACTATTGACCCTTCGGACTATTGACCCTTCGGACCATTGACCCTTCGGACTAATGAACTGACACCGTTTAGCAGTCAACAATCGATGAATCAATCATTTCGTCATTGCTAGATGAAGAACGATTTTTTTTATATAACCTGGAAAACAATGAACTATCTTTTTCTACGCTTAAATGATACTTTCTCTATTTTTTTTCATTTAATTTTTGTGTTGTCTTTCCCCAAGAAATGGTTTCGTTAAAATAGGTTTTATTTCATTTTGTATTATTCCGTTTCGTTTCGTTTCGGTCAATTTCGTTTCGATTTATTTCGTTTCGATTTATTTCGTTTCGGTAAATTTCGTTTCGTTTCGGTGAATTTCGTTTCGTTTCGTTTCGCAGTTTACATGTACCCTTTATTCACAGGGTTTTATTATGTTTATACAGTGTATGCCCCTTCGTGGGTCCTTTAATTTGGACCAATAAAATCTTGTATCTTGTATATATACACTGTTGGCATCCCAAAAGTGCATGATAGTGCGTGCTATTCACGTCCAGGACTGTACACATTACTTTCTGTTTACGTTCTGAATAATGACATTTGCAGAATATTAACAACTTCTACGACACGGCAGAGAACCTGAATAGTACACTGAATCACCTGTGACAATGTATTCTATAAATTGCAGCGAAATAAATGGGTTACTATGTAAACAGAAGAAAGGTGTCGAGCATGATGACCCCCTCCCCTTTTTTTTTTATAACCACAGTGATCAATCTTGCAAAGGACACAACTTGAAGACGGCTTGAAATTCGAAAACGCAAAAATAGTTGTATTTTGTATCTATGTTTATAAGTCTTCACTTTAAATCGTATAGTAATAATTTCAAAAAGCGTATATTATAATTTATATATTTACTTTTTTAATTTCATACAAAATATTAATTTGATTACCCCTTTTTTCTTATGCTTGAAAAGCAAAAAAAAAAAAAA
>MJUT01011714.1:64457-78731 GCA_002080005.1 Gigantidas platifrons
TAAAATCATGATTTTTCACACGAAATACCCAAACAATTTCGCGCCTCCCTCTGCTCGGCGCGATTTTTTTAAAGTGCGCCCCCCAACTTGAAATCCTGGATCCGCCCCTGCCTATGGACCACTCATGATGAACATAGTGGTCACAGTGAGCTGTTACACTGGGTTCTTTAACGTGCGAAGAGGGTGACAATCTCTCAACACGAGACCTCGGTTTTATTTACGTCTCATCCGAAGGACGGGTTGGTTGTCAATTTATACATCCCGCACAACTGACGGACGCCCCGTCAAGCCGAAGAAGCTCTCGGTCCCATTTATATACCCCGGGTTGACCCAATTTAAAGGACTAGTGCCTCTAGGACGGAGAAATCTGGTGCCTATTCTACCCCCCGGCATACCCTCTGATAGGGGGTTCGCACATTGATAGTAGGGTTAAAATTAAGTTTAGTACCGCACATTAATAGTAGGGTTAAAATTAATTTTAGTACCGCACATTGATAGTAGGGTTAATATTATTGATAACGAAAGGCCGCGCCGGGAGGAAGTCCCCGTGATCCACGTGGACGTTTGCATGCGAACAACACAAGTCAATAGTCCTATAACATACGACTTCACATTCCATGTTCATATTTTACGTTTTCATTGGTATTTTTTTTCATATTTTATTTCATGCGGAGGCAGCAAATAGAAAACAGTAAATTTCGCCACCAGAGGTACTATGTGATAGGACTACACAAGTCAAATGATGTTTTGTTGTGTTCCAGAGAGATAAATTCGTATAAAATGCATTGCACAAACACGCAAGAATGTTATTCTTAACTGTTTTTAGCAAAATGTCGTTAATTGCATATAAAATGAAGAAAATTTAACAAAATTTTACCAATCCATATTTCACGTCTGCTTCTGTTAATGGAAATTTGAAAAAGGAAGCGTTAATCGATAATATTGCGATATATCACGTCTCAGACGTGTGCAAAAGTGATTTTGGTCACGTAGGCCATGCCTTATTGAGGAACGTACAAAGGAGGATAACTCTTGCGGTTCTATTCAAACAATCGTAACTACTCGGCCATTCTCGCTGGCAGGGTCTAAAACGCGGAAGTGGGAAAACACGGAAGTCCAAAATGGGGACTTGAAAGGTCATATCTTGTAAAGTACTCAACCTAGGATAAAAATCTTAACGGATTCTTAAAGATATTGTTAAGATCTATCTTTTAAAGGAATGAATAATAACATATTTTATTATTTAGGTACTTAAAAGTTGACCGGAAATGTAAAAAATGAGAATGGGCAATGAACAAAATTTCCACTTTGATCTCAAATTTCTCAAAATGCAAAGACCCCGGTCAAAAACCGTTTAGATATTCTTAAAGACAATTTTATACTCTATCAGACGATATAAATATATTTTTGTTAAAATATTAGATAAAAGCACAAACTTGACCGGAAACATACCTCTTCAGATATAGCCATCGGCTAATTTTCAAATTTGATCGCAAATTTCTAGAAATTCAACGAACTCGGTCAAAAACCGTTTAAATATTCTTAAAGACAATTTTATACTCTATCAGACGATATAAAAATCTTTTTGCTAAAATATTAGATAAAAGCACAATCTTGACCGGAAATAAATATTTTTTCTGTTTTTCTATTTCATTGTTTTCAACAGTAACTATTTATACGTTTTTTCAATGGTAGAGATTTGTTGGAATCAATATCATCTATTTTTTCTCTTACATTTAAAATATCGGGAAGTTCCGTATCACTTTCTTCTTCAACAATTGCACTTAAATCTATTTTTCTTTTTGATTTCGGAGTTGACACCTCATTCATTTTTTGGGGGTGGATTTAACACTACCAACTGTAGGTGGTGTTTTCATTACATTTTGTTTTAAAGGAGTGTTTATAGTAAAGGCCGAATCAGGAGCCGGTGTATCAGGTTAGAACGTCCGACCGCCAGATTGTCCGCACGGCCAATTGCCTAGGCAGTATCATCCGGGCCGGACGATTCAGCCTAGGCAATCTATTCCGACTCTAGGCAATTTTGTCCGGCCTTTGTTTCATGGATCAAAAGAGTTCAGATGCAAATTAGGGTTAAATTTCCCTACAATCGCCACAAGACACAGTATTCGGTGAACACTTCTTAAAGGATATCGTATATATTGAACGAATCTGTTAAGTAAATTATTTGGCAAACATGGAAGAGAGCGTTTATAACGCACTTCTGAAGTATGCAATAGACAAGAATATCAAGATCATTCACAATTTTCTTCATTTATCGGAATATTCAATAATGACATTGAATGACTTGTGATTTGCCAGAATTAGTAATAATTAGTACTAGTTTACATATTATCTGGGAAATTGCCGATGGAAGCAATAAACATAATTAAAAATGTCGAGAAAATTCAGTAGTCAAATAGTTCCCAAAATCTATATCAAAGGCCATCCTGTATGATTTTCCGAAACTTGGACTGAATATTTGACCATAAGATCTTGATACACATGTATCTACCAATGAATTTCTTGAGAAAAAGGACGAGACCTATATAACAAGCTTTGCCTTATTAATTTGCAAATATGTATCTGCAGAACAAGTATGCTTATCTTTTCATTATTAATTGCTTATACATATTTTTTAGTAAAGATAAAAGTAGATGATGTTGATGGTGCAGGTACAACTGTCCCATCTGTCAACAACCTTCGGTAAATGAAGTCATAAGTTGTGACAGATGCATGGAATGGTTCCATGTACAATGCTTGGGGATCCAAGACGAACTGCCCAACGCAATTGGTTTTGTTGCATTTGCAGGAAATAAAATAAACTTTACAATCATTTTTTGTTTCCTTGTGTAAATAAAGTATAAAATGCATAGTATTTGTCATAAATTTGTTTTGTATTTTTAGCGTACATTTTGTGATAACAGACCGGACCATATTGCTTGGACCCGGACTATTCCGCCTAGTCTCAAATGTCCGACCGGACGATTCAGCCTAGATTTAGATTAAGCATATTTTATTGCTAAATATTTTAACAATTGGATTGGACACAAATTATACCAATTTACAAGGGTCCTCTCCACATAACAAATAATTACAATAGTACATGCGTCAGCAATAGTAAATTACAATATACATATACAACATTATAAATAAATTCTTTGAAAAATGAAGAAAATGGAGATACAACAAACAAAAAAATACAAAACAAAAAGCATGAAATTATATAATATAAGCATGTTTTACCTTACTTGTATCTGAGATGGAATTGATAGATTAATTTAAAAAAAAAAATACATATTGGAGGGGGGAGGGGGTTGTGATCATAAATGGGTAAAACGTTTTGTTCGTTTGATGTAAAGTTGTACGGATTTGAAAATTTGTAGATTTTGCATCTCAGTTAAGGTGTCATCGCCAAAAAGTAGGACTTCAATTTTTAGTTCATGAAGAAAAACTAGTCTTAATTTCAATTCTTCTCTTGCTTCGTTGTAAAGACAACATTCTAATATAAAATGAATTGCATCTTCAAATGCACTACCACATATACAGCCTGGATCATTAGCCAAATGCACACGAAACAGATCAGCATTCAAGCTATTGGATCTATGTCTCAGTCTAGTGTGAATTATATTTAATATTCTACATCCAGTATTGTAAAATTTGGGAGATTTTATTGTTTGATTTTTAGTTGCTTGTTTGAATCTATTTAGAGTAGGGGCATTTCTTAATTGTGGACTTAATTTATTCCATGATTTAATAGTAGAAGGGAAAAAGGAGTTTGCGAATAATTGTAATCTAGTGAAGGGATTTCTAAATTCGGTTTGGTTGCGCAAATTTAGCCTAGGCAATACGGTCCGGTCGGACAATATGGCGGGCCGGACAATATTGCCTGCAACACCGGTTCAAATTCAATTTCATAAGCATTAACCCTAGGTTGTTTTCTGCCTGATGTTTTATCTATTTTTTCTTACTATTCTTTGAAAGAGCCCTTAAATTAACTACCCTGTTTTTCTGAATTGCTTCCAAACCTATGCTCATTTTAGCTGCCAAAATATGGTAGCATGTTGAAGTAGATACACATTGACAAGTTTCTTTTGGGAATAGTGTAACACAATATTTTCCTTTTTGACCATTTACAATGAAAGCACCTTGTTGGGGAACTAAAGTTATTAAATTATTTTCCACTATAAATCTTGCCAAACTTTGCTGACTGCTATCAGTATTAAATACAGGAAAATTTATAACTGGTGCCTGATTAACCGTTTCGTCACATTTTTTCTTAATTACTGTTTTATCGTCTTTGATATTTACCGATGTTATTTCAGAGTTGACAGGTGTTGTTTCAACAATTTCCTGTTTATTACCTGTTACAAATAAAACATCATTTCAGTTTAACTTTGAAACAAGTGCCCAATGGTAGTAAAAAGAATTGAATAAAGTTAAATATATAATATAAATTGTTAAATTTGGCGGAGTAATGGAATTATATGTAATTAATAAGTAAGATGGAGTATTGAATTACAAGAATTGCCAGTGACTAACTCAGAAAAGGTACGTTTCCGGTCAACATTGTGCTTTTATCTAATACCTTAACAAAAAGATTTTTATATCGTCTGATAGAGTATAAAATTGTCTTTAAGAATATTAAAACGGTTCTTGACCGGGTTCGTTGAATTTTAAGAAATTTGCGATCAAAGTTGAAAATTATCCGATGGCCAACTCTGAAAAGGTACGTTTCCGGTCAACATTGTGCTTTTATCTAATACCTTAACAAAAATTTTTTATATCTTCTGATAGAGTATAAAATTGTCTTTAAGAATATTAAAACGGTTTTTGATCGGGTTCGTTGAATTTTGATAAATTTGCGATCAAAGTTGAAAATTAGCCGATGGCCATCTCTGAAAAGGTACGTTTCCGATCAAGATTGTGCTTTTATCGAATACCTTAACAAAAAGATATTTATATCGTCTGATAGATTATAAAATTGTCTTTAAGAATATTTAAACGGTTTTTGACCGGGATCTTTGAATTTTGAGAAATTTGAGATCAAAGTGGAAATTTTGTTCATTGTCTGTTCTCATTTTTTACATTTCCGGTCAACTTTTAAGTACCTTAATAATAAAATATTTTATTATTCATTCCTTTAAAAGATAGATCTTAACAATAGCTTTAAGAATCCGTTTAGATTTTTATCCTAGGTTGAGTACTTTTCATGATATGACCTTTCAAGTACCTATTTTGGACTTCTTTGTTTTCACACTTCCGCGTTTTAGACCCTCCCATATTTGCAGGGTAGCGAGAATGGCCGAGTAGTTACGATTGTCTATTCAAACTGATTAAATCTTATTACATTAATTATCAAGATTATATGTGTACATTGAATACAAATTATGAAAAAAAAATACTTAGGGACCGACCATTTAACTTGGGTATCGTTTTTTTATTCGTTCAGAAAAAAAAATTCGGACAACATGAGAGTTAGAATATTTATTTTTTTGTCGCGCAAATCGCGAATTTTTTCCCCTAGAATTTAGCATTAGGTTATATGACAAAAATTATGAATCAGATTATTTTTTTTCCTCCACCGAAATCAGAATATTTTTTTCAGTAACATTGGGAATCAGAATATTTTTTTAGAAAAAAAAACATACGCCTGGAAGTTAAATGGTGCGTCCCTTAAACTTTAACTACAAATGATACAAATACCAACAGAGGTGTGATGAATTTTTTTTTCAAGGAGAACTAATTTTCTTATTAATTATATCAATTAGCTTACATAGTTTGTGAATAATTTCAGGTTTCTTTTTGTTAAATAATGATGACAGTTTTAATGCGCTTGGTCTGTTGAAAAGGTATTTTTAGATTTATATAATTTTTCTTTCAGTTACAAAATCTTGACACTGCAATACATAATGAAATTTGTCACCAATCTCGCAAGATTGACATAGCTGACACATGGTGCGTTCACAGTCCTTCCATCGTTACCCAATGGTAATTTTATTTACCATAGGTATGACATTGGTAGCAGTATTGACCATTGATAGAATCCAATGGTAGCCATTCTTGCAGGCAAACCACAGTGGCGTAAGTTTTATCAACGCGGGAAAATTACATTTCCAAAATGGCGGAAGGAAAGATAGTCGAACTGAGTTCCATTGAGTCTGCAAGTTAGAAATATAGATTCTCCTTCAGTTGCCCGTGGGTTACAATATTTCTCCACTCAAGAGACACTGTGTATCATTGACACCGGAAATTGTGTACCAGGCAAGTGGGAGAACAAGGACGGATCGCACACACGAGGTAGGAATCTCATAATTTATTCCTGTTTATACTTGTATTATGTTGTCAAGAAGTTATATGCCAATTTTTAAGAAAATTAGCAATGAATAGCAGCATATATAACCATGCAGAATATTTTATACGTCGTTTTAAACTCAAAATAAGTGCATCTGGTACCTGTCAAAACAATCATGCGACGCTTTAAATCGACTTGGGCGTCATTGTGTGGACGCATATCGCGTATTTTACGGGAAAAGTAGCAACTATTGGTCATAATAACTTAGTGTCAATTCATTTTTTTTGTAGAAATAGCTTATTCTGGACGATTTTAGTCAAAATATTTTCATTGCGTTGTACAGCGAATTGTTCAGTACTGTACGGTGAATTGCCTAAAAATAACATTCGTACTGTACGGCAGCTTGCAGTTATAATCAATAAAATATTGCCATTATCTATATTAATGGCTTCTTCAACCTTTGGTTTTAACTGCTTTCTTTTTTCTTTTTCTTTTTTCGGACAAGAAGGTTTAATTATCAATTTGAAAAGTAAACTTTGCACAGGATGTTGCAATCATGTGATTTCATTATAGAGATCGACGAAATTCCATAATCTCACGTGTTTGTTAAGATATATTACCCAGATAATCTTCCGATTTCATAATGGAAAATTTGCATTTGATTAATGCTTTAGCTTTAGTTTTTATGTAAGTTATATTCTGTGTTTCGTTTGTATTTGTTTCTCTCTCTCTTTCTCTTGTACATGTTGTATGAATGCTGTATTATCATGAGAAACTTCTTATGCTTTTTTGATATATATTTGCATCTATTTAAACGATTATCAAGAGATGTACAACATACATCATATATAGAACGATCATTTTAAAGGGTGTTTTTGTTTCTATTGCAGGGACAACATGACATACTTATGTGTATATTGAACCGAGAAACTTTCAACATTTTCTTTAATTGTTCAACATTTGATGGAACAGCATCATGACAAGGAAATTTAATTTAAACTGTCAGAAGGGAAACTTTTAAGAACATTGAATTTTAAGATAATTCAGAAATATGTAGGGAACAAGATCGCACAATAATTATAAATAAAGAAAGCGAGACGATACATGTTTCAAACCCAAATGTTGTACCAAAAGAAAACCCTTTAAAAAAAGATTGTGAATGTTACTGATACCACTAACAAGGAAATCGATGCTTCAACAAGTTCTGATTCGGAAAATGAAAGTTTTGAAATCACAAGAATTGATACAAATGAATCTTCCTATCAAGATATTGTGTCCTTATTACCAGAAGTTATACAGACATTAAAAGAAAATGGAAGAGACAGAATACGTATCATTTAATAGACTGCTGGCCGAAGAAAAAATTCCAATGGATAACATTGCCTTTTTACTGTTTTTAGATGTAGTTCGGTGGTTTAGTTTAGATGGCTATACTATGTCCATGAGATATTCCGAAGAAGTAAAGCTATTTTTGTGCACCGGCTTACGTTTATTTGGTGGTCGATTTCTAAGATTCATGTGAGGACCTAAAAATAAGGGGCAGATCATTTTCATGTGCAATTGTGGCTTAATAAGAAAAGTACTATAAATGTAGTTTCTGAGAGTGTGAGTGAGTGATTTTTGTATAACGTCAAGTGAGCAATTTTCAGCTATATCATGGTGAGAATAAGTTACATTTGAAACGCTTTGCTGGATTTTGACAGTGCTATTTCGCAACAGACTGGGATTAGACACATTGCTCTAATGACACATCATCCTTATTACAAGCCAACCATCTCTATTCTTGTTAATTAATGATTTGTGCATAGCAGAGAAGAAACAAATCTCAATGGTACCTGTGGCCCTTAGATATTTAAAATTAGATAAGAATAAAAATCAAATTTCTTTTCATTATCATGAAGTGTAATACATTGAATAGATTGTCTTTAAATAAAATATTCAGAAATATCATGTGAATTTTCTTTACATATTGAATGGTATAATATATATATATCAAGAGGGTCCCGGGTGGCTCAATGAGTTAGGTCGTCGGACCTAGCAACACACACAAGCCTATTACCAATACGGCGTGGGTTCGCGCCCGGCTTTGTAAATTACAAAAAAGGTGGCACTCGACTCACAGCCGCAAGTGATAAAGTTTACCAGTTGCTTGCCCATGGCCGGTGGTTCTCTCCGGGTACTCCGGCTTCCTCCACCACTAAAACTGGTCGCCATGATATAGCTGAAATATTGTTGAAAAAATCAACAACAAAAAATCATATACCGGTATATCACGGGTGGTTTGCTAAATCACACACGCGGATATTTGAACATCGCCTCGAAGTAGGTTTATGCAGTTGTACAATTTTATAAAAAAGGAAAACTAACAAAACCAAGTAGTTCACCGAAGGCCCCACATATCAGACTTCATTGTTAGCATACATTCATTGCGTGGAAACCCGTAAATTTTGCAAACACATCTGTCTGTACAGCTAAATGGGTTTTGTGTGAACGGTATCCTTGCCCGGAAATCCACGTAATCCCAGTCAGTACCATATGAAAACGTGTCACAAAGGAAAATTTAGCAACAGAAATGTTGGTAGTAAGGATCAAGGAGCTCTAACAAAAATATATGCAAAATTTACGTCTATGCCATATGCGTGTAAGGAACAAGTACAGGTATACGTAGTTGCCAAATAGGAATTTAGTGAGCAGAGAAAATTGAAGATCGATCACAGAGTACAGGTATAAGCTTAACAATACAAAACATGATGCCAAATTTGAAAATGCTCAGATATGTAATTGCTAAGGCACAGACCATTTAAGGGGGAGGGGGCTATATATTTTTCTAAACAAATTGTTTCTTGATTATGAAGGGAAAAAATATGTTTAAACAAATACAATATTTTGTTCCTGCAGTTTTCAGCACTGACAGTAATGCTAAATTCGCCCCCCCCCAAATATGTTTTTACGTGTTAAAAAAGATTTTCCGTTCGCGAGAAAAAAAACATAACCCCTCCGCTTAAATGGATATTAAAGCTCATTTTTGGTATTTTTTTTTGTATCTCATGAAAACTTGCAATTGGTTCAATAAATGATATTTATGAAACATTAACCCGGTTTTTATTAATGAAACTTGGTAAGTGACATAATTCGTTGATAATTCTGTCATATCTTGCGGTTTTTCCAATAATTGAATTTTTGCCTCCTGGACAAAACTTCATTTCGACCCTTTTAAGTGGTATTTTAACGATATTAGGGATTATATGGGCGTGCAAAGTATTTTTGGATTGTTTTTACAATTAAATTGAAAAGAAACAACCTTCGTCACGAGTTTAAAAAATATATGTTAAACGAACTTTAATATCCCTTTAAAGTTAAACGGTATAGCTGTCTAAGAAAAATGTTACAGAAATTAGAGTGGCGGAGGCATTATACACCCTTCATCGGAGTGGGAGTGTCATTATGTTAATATATGAAAAAGTCAAGGAAACAACAGCCCACCTCCCAAAGTGACAGGCCCATAAAAATAGACATCTATAGAGGTCACCATATGATCTTCAATGAAGAATGTGATTTCCATCTCCCCTATTCCCCCATACTTGCGTGTGCATGTATATGTTGTGTGATCAATGAAAAATCTAAATTTTACACAAAAAATGCACAAAAGACTGAGAAAAAAGGATACATCTCAGATAGAACATCCCGTTTTCAGGTTTTTCGTATGGCAATTCGCTGTACATAACATTTGCAAGCCGCCGTACTGTCACATGGTTTCAGCTCTCAATTCGCTGTACAACGCAATGAAAATATTTTGACTAAAATCGTCCAGAATAAGCTATTTCTACAAAAAAATTTAATTTACACTAAGTTATAATGACCAATAGTTGCTACTTTTTCCGTAAAATACGCGATATGCGTCCAAACAATGACGCTCGAGTCGATTTAAAGCGTCGCATGATTGTTTTGACAGGTACCAGATGCACTTATTTTGAGCTTAAAACGACGTATAAAACATTCTGCATGGTTATATATGCTGCGATTCATTGCTACATTTCTTACAAATTGGCATATAACTCCGTGACAACATAATACAAGAATAAACAGGAATAAATTATGAAATTCCTATCTCGTGTGTGCGATCCGTCATTGTTCACCCGCTTGCCTGGTATACAATTTCCGGTGTCAATGATACACAGTGAGAGAGTTAAATTAAAATGTTTAACCACAAGCCGTCAGGCGAGTTGTTAAAATTTTAAATTTAACTCTCGAGAGTGGAGAAATATCGTAACCCACATGTGTGACATGGGCAACTGAAGGAGAATTTCTTTCTTCCATTATTTAACACGAACTTTATTTCAAAAGCCGTCAAACGAGTCAAACGAGTGAAATGCGGGGAAACGCACGAGACATTTTAATTCTCTAGAGGATTACAGATTTTTCCACCATTGGTTCAGCGGGGTTAAAACGCTGTAATAAAGGAAGAAATAAGAATTACAAATGCCTAATATGAGGAGACAGACTGAAATTACTGGCCGATAGTAAGAATATATTATTTCATAGATTTTAGTTTGTTTCATGGGTATATACGATTCCAAGTCCCCCTTTGACGCCAAATCTGCCAATGTTGCTTGGCTGCTGCAAATGGCACCTTTCATATGATTTGGGTGGGAGAGGGGGGGTTGACTGGGTGTCATTTCTATGTCCGCTTCGTAACGCTCGTTCGAGTTTGATATGGGGACGTATATATATATTGCAAGGTCAAACCAGAGACCTTAACGTGTATTAACCTCTGGCCAAACTGTGCACATCCATATTACTGTATGGGGTCTAAATCAGAGTACTTATTTTATTCTACACCCCCCCCCTCCCCACTCACACACACCCCACCCGAATATCAAATGGTCGGTGTATTATCTCACCGAAAGACTCCCAGCTCTCGTACCACAGGCCTTTGCACTTTCTTCAAAGCAGTTATGTCCTAAGCGTTAGGTGCCTTTAACTTAAAATCACTTATGCTTCATCTGTAGCATATTAGTATGGATATCGTATGCACTTTAAAAGTGTTTATAAGTCATAAGTTAAGTCATAAGTTTATTTGTTCACCAATCAATGGCCCACAGGGGGTATATACAATATGAGCATATTAAAATATAATTGTTTTACAACATAAACAAAAAACAGCAATAATGTTTTCACCACTCGTTTAGAGCCAAGTTTATTATATAGATAGGTGTGAATTACGGAGATTTATCCGTGAAATAAATATTTCACATCAGTTTTTTCCCGCCAGAACTACTTTTAGACAACTATAAGTGTAGTGGTTACGTCCCTTGTCGTGTTACGGTAAATACACACGATTGTAAACTGAAACAATTAAACAAATGAAAAAGTTTTAGTACTTTTATAAATTATTTTAATTGAATCATTTTATTGATACATTAAAATCAAACACTTGCTTATTCTAAATCGAATCATTTCACTGGCATAACACAACAGATTTAAATATAAACAAACAACAGAAATGTTAAAAGTGCATTGTAGATTGCCAGTTTCCTAATTCCTTTCACCACCCCTTTTCAATGAAAAGTCACCTGCGTTGAACAATCTTAAAATTAAAAAAAACAAACCAAAATGTCTGATCATTTTGACGCTTATACGGCAGCTGTAGTCTCAAAATTTTTAGAAGAAAATGATTTTGAATTTGGAAAATGTGGAAATGCCAGAATTTAATATTCTAGATGTCCAAACAAATGTTCCAAATTACAATGGCAATACAAATGAAAATGTATATAAAGCTAAAGCCCAGTCGGGTAGATTTCAGAACGTTTCATTTGAGGACATTGATTCATTCGTTAGTTCGAATTCTGTTACACATGAAATACACACGACTCGGACAATAATAACACATCGTGCCTGGTTCAGATAAATCGGACTGACATTAGTCGCAATTGCAATAAATTTTTCCACAACAACTTTACAAATCCGCCCATATTCAAATAAAATTCAGAAACTCGTCCTTCATTTAAATTTCCAATTTTTTTTCATCGAAGCGACAGCACTTGATTTGTTTGAATGTGCGGCCATATTGATTACACACTATCATTGCTCGTAGATTTATACGCGTGGAATGAAATATACAAATTAAATAAAATAATATAAAAGAAATTTTGGAAGTCTATATAATAAACAGTATAACTAATCATAGATTTTGAATATCAAAATAAGACCACTCGTGACCGAATACGCATTAAGGATTAAACTCGTGGACGGAACAAGTTCCGCCCACTCGTTTAAATCTTTATGCGTACTTCGGTCTCTCGTGGTCTTATTTTGATATTCAAAATCTACGATTAGTTATACTATATGTATTGATCTCTGTAACAATTGAGGAGGAGATAAAATGCATCTTAAAATAAAGAATTAGTATGACTACTTGAAGCACCAAGGGCCCATGCCATTAGGATGAACTTATGGGCCATGCCAGTTTTGTGACTATATAATAATTTTCTATGTTTTGTTTGTTTGTATTTGTATTTGCTTGACCCACATGGGTGTATTATGCAGATAAAGAATTATTATATAATGTAGAAAGAGTATCAAAAAGCCAACAATAAAAAAATAGTGATTACAAAATATCACAGTCTAGGAACCTGTACGCCTGAAATCTCTTATTGACGTGCTCTTCTGTAGACTGCATTACGGTTTCGGTGGAATTCGACATCTTACACTTTCACTGCAGATAAGTTGTTCTATGTTTTCATTAAATTCTAATAACCTGTATTCCAAAAACTTGACATAATGCGTATGATTGATTGATGCAAGGACTGCATCTTTTCTTTTTTAATGTATTAGCCGTATAGCGTCATATTTCCCATTTTAACAGGTTCTTTTGAACAAGGATAAAATAAAATTGTCCCGTTTGACCCTTTATCCTTGAATAATATTCGCGATACTTGTGTTGGTAATGTCAATAGATATGAACACAGTTTATGCAAAATTACAGATATGAAATGAATACCTCAGCATTGCTAAATAAACAGACATTTTAAAACACAAATTTAGCACGTCAATCAGGGTACAGACAGCTTTTAAACGCGACGTCAAACAGACATACACAGCAACAGCAAACAGCCGACAGCACATTCAGTTTTTCAATCTAATTTTTCAGTAGGAAAAATTATGCTTTCTTTATCGCTTATTTGTAAAAAGAATGCTTCACACATCCAAAACTATCCATGCAAATACAGTCTAAATTGGAAGTCATTTAGGCATAACAAAATGGATTTTTTACCTTTTCTGGTAGTAAAAACAAACGTTCCATTCTGAATTTGTTGCGTTATTTTATCCAAAGAAACTTTAGCGTCCGTTAGAGTAATGAATCATGTACATTCTGTAATGTTTTTACACAGATACATTGTATCTGTCGATAATAAATTCCGAAAAACTTGCATGCCTTGAAAGCGTGCACGTGGGCAGTCGATTTCCACCGAAACCGTAATGCAGTTTACAGAAGAGCACGTCAATAAGAGATTTCAGGCGTACAGGTTCCTAGACTGTGAATATATTAAGATTCGTTCATTTCATAGGGTGGCCATTAAACAGGGAGAACCAAATTGACGGTGCCAGTAAACAGACCTGTGACCCAATATAATCACAAGTCTGAAAATCTTGTGCTCCCCGCAAGATGGCCAGCACGCGTACGTGGATTCATCATTCCATAATTCAAATTATCGAAAAAATTAAATAAACAAAGACAAAAATAAGATAAATTATTTACATCATTATATAAGACTATGCTATGCTAGCAACGCCGTTATCAGAGAATCCAACACACTTACAGATAAGGGTGGTATTATTTGTTATTATAAAAGTTGTGTTAATGTTAAACGTAGACAGGATTTAGTACACGGCGATTTAGGGAACAGTCATTATTTATCAGCCTAAGGGGTCGGATCAAATTTTGCCCAAAAATATGTTTTGTTGGCAACCCCCCCCCCAAA
>MJUT01011714.1:124037-134456 GCA_002080005.1 Gigantidas platifrons
TCATATCAGTTCGTTTTATATGAAAAAGTGGAACTAATAAGCTTAGAACAGTGTCTATTATCCATGTAGTTTAGACTGTGAGCGATAATATTTATCCGCTCTTGTAAAATAACAAAAACAAAACATTAAACATCATAGCAAGTGATCATATATGAACCCTGTATAATTATAATCAGCAAGATAGACCAACGGAAGACTTTGTGATATTAGAATACGACCGTGAGTGATAGATAGATAGATAGCTACTTATCCGCTCTTTGCAAAGACATTTTAACATAGCATCCGGTTGTTTAGTACATTTATACATATTGAGTTATAGTCATTTGTTGACTCATCGAACAGTTGGCGTGGTGGTGGGTTCACGACGAGTGACAGATGTATATATTAATGCTGATGGTGAAGGATTAATTCTTTATAGTCTAGTGGTGTTGGACAAATGCTTAATAGTGCTTTTATATTACATTTAACTGGCAATGTACATAATTGGTGTTGGACACACGTTTTTATAGTGCTTTTAAATTACATTCAACCGGCAAATAACAGTATATATAACAGTTATCCGTTACACACAGCACACTATTTATAGTGGTTCTCCAGACATTGGAGGGAATTATTTCACAAGAAGAAGTCCAGAATTTTATAAAAAAATCAATCCCGCCTTCCCGAATTTTGAAATAGGAAATACTGTATCCCGAAAGGGCTAATACCGCATTCCAGAGCATAAAAAGACCCCCCACCCCCCACCAATAGGAATCATTCACCGCTTCTTCCCGTTTGGTGACGCTACTGTTCCATAAGTGGTTAATTGTGCGTTTGAATCACAAAGACGCTTGTATCCTAACGTTAACCTAATGACGGCACTGAATTATAAAACTTGGATGGTGCAAACATTGAAGCTTAACTAGTACAGTGCGGGTGATATTACCTGTTAGAAGTATAGATTTAGTTGACGAGTATATGTAAAATAAAAGTATTATCTTTAAGTCGCAAGACAAGAGTTTTATTATGACCATATTAAGAAATAAAACGGACGTTTACAAGCCATATCGGCATGTACCTTGGTGTAGCCTATACATGTTCATAAAAGGTCTACATGATGTTTGGTTACTCACACTGCAATACTGATGAACTTCATTACAACATTTTAAAGTAGTATACCTGAATTTCGGGAAATACTACCTCCAAGTGAACAAAATAGAATAATAAAGTCCCTGTCTCCACATACCGTCAAATTTTGAATTATTATATCTAGGTCTCTCTATATTTAGGCAATCTTCAAATCTAAATCACACTCTTTAAAATTATTTGGTACAAAATTATACAGATAATATATTCCTTCTTCATGTAGTGTTATTAACAGTTAAAGATTCGACAACAAACGGGTTAATCATAGCATTTATTTTAGAAAGAGTTTGAGCAGATGCATTATGAATTGCATAATAAATACTTAAATAAAGAAAATTCGTTGTTTCTTACTATTTTAAATTATTTTCGACAGATTTTTAGTGATTTTACAAAATTACTAAAGTGGCCAGTAATTTTACATTATTACTGAAAATTTCAGTAATTTTACAAAATTACTAATTTTACAAATTTACTGTAACATATACACACGAATTAGTACCAGATTGCCGAAACCCAGTTTGCCGATTCCCATATTGCCGATACATTTTGCCGAATCCCATATTGCCGACTTTTGTTAAAAATGAACAAATTTCATAATGTTATTTTTTATTTAAAAAGAAATATTGATGATGTGTACATATCTTATTGAAAGCAATCAAATACCAGGGAGTTTAGATTATAGCATTCGAGCTCGACGTCAAAAGGATATACGGAGGATTAGTCCTGCAGACAACCATGATTTCTGTCAAGATGAATGATGCCAAGAAATAATTTCAAAACAAATGCTCTGTGAATAAAAACTAGCATAAACATGAGAGAATACACATTTTTTGTATTGTAAATACGTCACAAACTTTGCATTTGAGCGAGACTGAACAGAACAGGAAGTAATTAAAATTTGGAGATTACAATTTCTTTTTTCTTTCTTACTTAGTAAAATTCTATATAAACATTTACTTATTTTTCCATTGTTTTTCAATTGTTTGAGTAATGAGTATCGGCATCTCCTATTCATTTATCAGTATGCATTTGATTATGGTTTTTCTAAAAAAAAAAAAATGACTGCTTTCAATAAAATATGTACACATCACCAATATTTTTTTTTTGTTTAAATAAAAAATAATATTATGAAATTTGTAATTTTTAACAAAAGTCGGCAATATGGGATTCGGCAAAATGGACTCGGCAAACTGGGAATCGGCAATTTGGGATGCTACCATACACACTGGCCAGACAGAAATACTGTGCTCGCATCTAGGCAATGCCTACTCCATATTAAGGGCATTATATATTGACGTGTCCTTGTACCTAACGTTAACAATCCAAGCGTCATCTAGATTAAAACGTTCCGCTAACCACTTATGGAACAACAGCGACGTCTGTCGAAAGAAATTTGGTGAATGATCCCTATTCAGATACAGTATATATCGTTACGTATAAATCATGTTGCCACTTCGACAGAAGATAAATAAATAAATGTTTCTGATTATATTTAGTGCACATTTACTCTCAAATTTTATCCAATTAAGTTGTGCAGATAAAATACTTTTTGATTTATTTAAGAACGGTATTTTCGTTTTTCCTTGTACTATTTTTAGACAACACATAAAGCTGTGACGTATTTATAAAGTAAACCCCGGATAAAAGCTGGGTTGTGTTCCGTCAGTTTGACTGGTTAGGAACTAGTGCGCTCCCAAAGGCAAACTCCGGACAGTTCTCGTATCCGCTACCGAACACGGTTCATCCGCTGGATCAAACTCCGGACAGTTCTCGTATCCGCTACCGAACACGGTTCATCCGCTAGTGGAGGGTAGTTTGCGGACCGGAGCTGGTAACTGTCCGGAGTTTGCCGCTGGATACTAGTGGAGGGTAGTGTGCGGACCGGAGCTGGTAACTGTCCGGAGTTTGTGTCAAAGGTAGCAAATTCCGCAAGTTTCTGTATAGGGAAAATCCGTAGCCCTATGGTCCGCCAAGAAAAAAAAAAGATCATAAAGGGCTACGGTTCCGCAGCTAGTGTAGTCACGTGAACAGATACGGTGTTGAAAAAACTGTTGGTACTCATAAAATATTGATAAATGCAATACAAGTTTATGCTTGTCTTCAAGAAATATGTTAGACAAAATCATGTGTGAAGTTTTATGACGAAATATCTCCGATTTCTATTCTATATATAAATTTATGAATTGAAGTTTTAGAACACAGCTAATTTTAGCGATGTATTTTTATCTTGGACAATAATGAGCGTCCTGATTGGATGACCGATTTAAAACACACTGAACCCGCATTGTTTAGCAAGGTTACTCAGGTCAATAGTTTATAAATATAGAATCTTGACAATGTAAAGGAAAGATGCTATGTTATATTTATTCATTTGTTTGATTCTGGAATATTGTTGATAAAACATAAAACTTAAACAAGAAAAAAAGGGAAAAAAGGAGAGGAATTTTATTAATCACAAAAAAAAACTAAACGAACAAACAAGCAAAAACAAAAAACAATGAAATCGATTTAATTGAAAATTGATTTTTAGGGGGGAAGTGTGACCTTTCATTGGACTTTATTCTGAAAATTTTGAGCGTACTTGATGACGATTATTCCAGAAACGTCTCGTGCGCACTCAATTTGATATCTACGTTTTAATTAAAACACAATATCTTCTTTATAATTCAATAAGCAGGTCCTGGAATTAAACCATAGATCAGAGCACACCCATAGTCTTTAGTGGGGTTCGTGTTGCTCACTCTGTAGTTTTCTGCATAGTGCATTTTTTTAAGTTAAATAATATGAAATATTGACATCCACACTTGCCTTTTGGACAGCACATTTCTGTGTCCACACTTGCCCTCAGGCAACACTTGTTGGTGTAGTACAATAAAAGAGTAATTTTTTGCTCTCAATTGTTTTTGTTGCTAGATATTTATTTTGAGAATAGTTTTTGTTGTTGTTCTATGCAGAAATGATATGTGTCAAATCTAGTAACAATTTCAATTTTACAATCATTTGGTCGGTTGTCTGTATTCATGTTTTACAAATGTCCATCACTGCATCATTTCAAGTCACAATGAGCTCAAATTTTAACATCAATCTGTAATACATATATTCCAGTTTTTCCATGTGATAAATGTCCATTCAACTAATATACCAATTGGTCAAATTATGCTAATTATACCCCTGCTCCCCGAAGGGGGAGGGGGTATACTGTTTTACCTCTGTCCGTCCTTCCATCGTTCCGTCCTTCCAAGATATTTTTCGTCCCATTTTTCTCAGTAACTATCGACGGCAGAAATCTGATATTTGGTCACAAGCTTCATATAGGTATGCCATATTGTGGGTAGCGTTTTTGGACCTGTCAGATTCCTACTTCCTGTTTGCCGACTTAGTTGGATTTTATACATATTGAACATATATGGACATTTTTCGTCACATTTTTCTCAGCAACTATTGATGGTAGAAATCTGACATTTGGTCACAAGCTTCATATAGGTATGCCATATCATGGGAAGCATTTTTGGACCCATCAGATTCCTACTTCCTGTTTGCCGACTTTGTTGATTTTTATACACATTGAACATATATGCCCATTTTTCGTCACATTTGTCTCAGAAACTATTGATGGTAGAAATCTGATATTTGGTCACAAGCTTCATATAGGTACCCCATATCGTGGGAACCGTTTTTTAACCTGTCAGATTCCTACTTCCTGTTTGCCGAAGAGCGGGGGTATCATGAGTGAGCATTAGCTCACAGTTCATCTTGTTTAGATTTATAAAATCACATTGAAGTCTTCCCTTGAAACAATTAATGAACAGATATATCATGTTTGGGAGGGGTATTTTCGAAAAATACCAGTCGAGGAACATAAAATTTCCCGAGCCGAAAGGCGAGTGAAATTTAGTCTCAAGACTAATATTTGACACTTTGAACTGTTCCCTTCAGTGGGTACAGTGGTAGTATTTCTATTTGTTTTGTTAGACAGTGTTTGAAGTATTCCGAATGAATTTGAGGGTTTGCGGCACGTGAGGATAAAAAAGTGAAACACGTTTTCGCAAATACCACGGCAGAAGGAAAAAAAAATTAATCCTTTACTTCAGATTTGATTAATCACGTTACTTTACGTATAAAGGTTGAGAAGAAATATCCCGAATGAATTTGGCGGTTTGATGCACGAAAGGGTAAACAAGTTAAATCCTTATGCAAATACCCCGGCAGCGGTAAAAATGAACGAAATTAATCCTAAATATGAAAATACACGAAAAATACACCGGCTATTAACCAATCAAAAGCCAGGATTCTTATATAAGGTGTAATTATTCAAATGATACCAAGCTAGGCAATCAGATGCGGTTTGAATTTTGATTTGTTTTGATTTACATGTTTCGACTTTTTTTTATAACATTTTCAAGTCTGAAAATGAAAACTAGGTGTGTGATTACAAAGCTCATTGGATGTTGTGACCCTCAGGATTTTAATATCCATTGTTACTGATTTGTAAATTGGTTATTACAAATGTAATTGTATTTATATAATGGAATTGCAATGTATGGAAACTAATGCTTTTCTAGAGTTTTTACCCTGATGGGTTTTTATATCTAGTTTTTAATGCAGAATTTCCTCAATTTTAATAAAAGATACATTAATATTTGATTGTAAAGGTCACCTAATATTCTCACTGTTTGTACATTATATTGTCATGTTGCATTAAACATATATGCTAACTTTTAACATAAGTGTTTTCTTTATTGCTTTGCCATAATTTGAATTTGAATTTTGGTGTTTAACGCCACTTTCAGCAATATTTCAGCTATATTTTCAAGTGAAATGCTTAGCATATAATTATTTACATAAGAAAAGTTTGAAGATAGCAGAGAAGTAATTAGAAGAGGTAAATCGAAGGAAAATGGCCAAAATAAAACGGACAAACAATGTTCTACAGAACACTATACAGAAACTTAAGATTGAGTAATACGAACCCCACTAAAACCTGGGGTGAACTTCGGACGGATATACAGTTTCTGCTCCACATGTGGCACCCGTCGTGTTACTCTATGTCTATATGTCAGTTGTGATATACAACAAAAAAACAAATGAAATTCATAATTGCAAATTATTATATAGATATCGATGAAATACCGTGATTTCCGAGTTAAATAAAAATGATAATTTCACTAGTGAAATTACCATTTTTATTTTCACTCTGGCTATTTTTCCCGCCATTTTTCGAGCCGGAACTATTTTTTTTTTAATATTATATGGAGTAATGTCGCTTTGCTTCATTTCATTGACAGATTGTTAGTTTCAATTATGATAAAGGAAAGATTTAAAAAATAAACAAAAGGATATCTTAATCTAGTATTTCATTGCATACAATAAAAAGCACGTAAATTTAGCAAACATTGACATGTTTTAATGCTTTTCATGGCAGAATTATGCTCTAAAACATGTGGTCTCGGTAGAAAGAATCTTTCCAACAGTAGGATAAAACTTTAGCCACCCCCAAAAGATCGTCTGCTATAAATCAACTCCAAATTACAGTGTTCGATCTATTGCTTCTTGTGAAATGAATCCAAATTTTTCACAGCTTTCGTCAACCACAAGTACTAGTTCAATGACATCTGACACCAAGATGTCATCTCGTTTTTTATGGGAACACTTACATTTACGGAGGAACTTTTAATTTTAACAATCCAAAGTCTAGTCAGAAAAGACAAAGTGATGATTCCGGACTACAAATAGCAAAAACTAAATATAAAAGAATCCTACCTTTATCGTTTAGTGGTTCCGATTCTGAGTGAACTTTAGTCCAGTTTCCTTCCGTTATAATCCGTTTGAATTACACATTTAACGTTTGAACCGTTACGTTTGGACCCACATTTAACGATTTACATTTCCTAGCTGTTATATTGTTTAATTACTTGTTTTCTAATTATATACTCCATCGAATTTGAAATAGTTTTGGTTTTGCTAACGGCCAAATATTGGTATGCATCCGACTTCTTTCACAACACATGACAAAACATTCTTCCCCACGGAGGGGGGGTCACTTCCTATATACTTGTACATACAGACGTACCGCTGGATTGGGTCGGTTTTTTGAGCTGTCAAATATATGACTGGGGTGGTAATTGGTAAGCAAATAATATATGAATATGTCTTATCTTTCATACATTAACACACAGCTAAATTCCTGTCTGATCACTATGATCTGCAGTCATGTCCTGCGAGGAATCTGACATTTAATCCTCCGATAATTGAATAATAAAGTGTCAAATTAATATAGTACAGCGTGTCTCTTATCTGGACCATGTCTGTACAAACAATTAATAATTAGCAATCCCGGTTTCAGGTAAATAAAATATATGAATGGGTCGACATTTTAGGTAAGGAATATATGAATGGGTAGGATTTTTTTTAACGTGTCAATATATGACTAGGAGGTGTTTTCCAATTTCCAGCTACACCCCTGTACCTCAAATTACCAGAAGCATTAATTTATTTATTTACAAAATTGAAAGCATTAGACAAACTTTTCAGTCAACGAGTAGCCAAGAACACATTTGTATATTAATGCGCAATAAAGAAATAAACACATGCAATGCAGATGAAAGAAAATATCAAATTTATTGACTCAAAACAGTCTGTATAATAAATAGTATAACTAACTTCGATGTCCGATTACCAAAAATATGTCACTCATGACCGCACAATATTTGGTAATCGAACATCACAGTTAGTTATACTATAAATATTTAACAGTGATCATTTGAGATTTAATATAATGTCGATGATCATAGTACCCATGATATAATACTGTTTACATTCATACAGGTTAACGTGCTTGGCGCGAGTGGGATTGCTCGGGAGTTCGAGCGCCGGTCGGCTTAGAATATATAATTTGTGTTTATTTCTTCTCACTAATAATGCACAATAAGGAGTTAGAGCAAAGACTTGTTCGCTCCAATTCAGAATAATGTGTCCGAGTGCAACGATGTATATGTCCGCTGACTGTTATTTCAGTGAGCTAGAACAGAAATCAGAATAATGTGTCCGAGTGGCGAGATGTGTATGTCCGCTGACTGTTATTTCAGTGAGCTAGTACTATAGAAATCAGAATAATGTATCCGAGTGGAGCGATGTGCATGTCCGCTGACTGTTATTTCAGTGAGCTAGAACAGAAATCAGAATAATGTGTCCGAGTGGCGAGATGTGTATGTCCGCCGACTATTGTATCAGTGAGCTAACACTATAGAAATTAGAATAATGTGTCCGAGTGGAGAGATGTATATGTCCGCTGACTGTTATTTCAGTGAGCTAGAACAGAAATCAGGATAATGTGTCCGAGTGGCGAGATGTGTATGTCCGCTGACTGTTATTTCAGTGAGCTAGTACTATAGAAATCAGAATAATGTATCCGAGTGGAGCGATGTTTATGTCCACTGACTGTTGTTTCAGTGAGCTAGCACTATAGAAATAAAATAATGTGTTCGAGTGGAGCGATGTGTATGTCCACTGACTGTTGTTTCAGTGAGCTAGAACAATAGAAATCAGAATAATGTTTCCGAGTGGAGCGATGTTTATGTCCACTGACTGTTGTTTCAGTCAGCTAGCACTATAGAAATAAAATAATGTGTTCGAGTGGAGCGATGTGTATGTCCACTGACTGTTGTTTCAGTGTACTAGCACAATAGAAATCAGAATAATGTGTCCGAGTGGAGCGATGTGTATGTCCGCTGACTGTTGTTTCAGTGAGTTAGCACTATAGAAATCAGAATAATGTGTTTGAGTGGAGCGATGTGTATGTCCACTAATTGTTGTTTCAGTGAGTTAGCACTGGAAATCAGAATAATGTGTCCGAGTGGAGCGATGTATATGTCCTCTGACTGTTGTTTTAGTGAGCTAGCATTATAGAAATCAGAATAATGTGTCCGAGTGGAGCGATGTGTATGTCAACTGACTGTTGTTTCGGTGAGCTAGCATTATAGAAATCAGAATAATGTGTCCGAGTGGAGCGATGTGTATGTCCACTGACTGTTGTTTCAATGAGCTAGCACAATATAAATCAGAATAATGTGTCCGAGTGGAGCGATGTATATGTCCACTGACCGTTGTTTCGGTGAGCTAGCACAATAGAAATCAGAATAATGTGTCCGAGTGGAGCGATGTTTATGTCCGCTGACTGTTGTTTTAATGAGCTAGCACCATAGAAATCAGAATAATGTGTCCGATTGGAGCGATGTGTATGTCCGCTGACTGTTGTTTCAATGAGCTAGAACTATAGAAATCAGAAAAATGTGTCCGAGTGGAGTGATGTGTATGTCCGCTCACTGTTGTTTCAATGAGCTAGCACTATAGAAATCAGAATAATGTGTCCGAGTGGAGCGATGTGTATGTCCGCTGACTGTTGTTTCAATGAGTTAGCCCTATAGAAATCAGAATAATGTGTCCGAGAGGAGCGATGTGTATGTCCGCTGACTGTTGTTTTAATGAACTAGCACTATAGAAATAAGAATAATGTGTCCGATTGGAGCGATGTGTATGTCCGCTGACTGTTGTTTCAATGAGCTAGAACTATAGAAATCAGAATAATGTGTCCGAGTGGAGTGATGTTTATGCCCACTGACTGTTGTTTCAGTGAGCTAGAACAATAGAAATCAGAATAATGTATCCGAGTGGAGCGATGTGTATGTCCGCTGACTGTTGTGTCAGTGATCTACCACAATAGAAATCAGAATAATGTGTCCGAGTGGAGCGATGTGTATGTCCACCAACTGTTGTTTCAGTGACCTAGTACTATATAAATCTGAATATTGTGTCCGAGTGGAGCGATGTGTATGTCCGCTGACTGTTGTTTCGGTGAGCTAGAACAATAGAAATCAAAATAATGTGTCCGAGTAGACCGATGTGTATGTCCGCTGACTGTTGTTTCAATGAGCTGGAACTATAGAAATCTGAATATTGTGTCCGAGTGGAGCGATGTGTATGTCCGCTGACTGTTGTTTCGGTGAGCTAGCACAATAGAAATCAGAATAATGTGTCCGAGTAGAGCGATGTGTATGTCTGCTGACTGTTGTTTCAGTGAGCTAGCACAATAGAAATCAGCATAATGTGTCCGAGTGGAGCCATGTGTATGTCCGCTGACTGTTGTTTCGGTGAGCTAGCACAATAGAAATCAGAATAATGTGTCCGAGTAGAGCAATGTGTATGTCCGCTGACTGTTGTTTCAATGAGCTAGCACAATAGAAATCAGAATAATGTGTCCGATTGGAGCGATGTGTATGTCCGCTGACTGTTGTTTCA
>MJUT01011714.1:149767-180840 GCA_002080005.1 Gigantidas platifrons
TAGCACTATAGAAATCAGAATAATGTGTCCGAGTGGAGCGATGTGTATGTCCGCTGACTGTTGTTTTAATGAGCGAGCACAATAGAAATCAGAATAATGTGTCCCATTGGAGCGATGTGTATGCCCGCTGACTGTTGTTTCAATGAGCTAGATCTTTAGAAATCAGAATAATGTGTCCGAGTGCAGCGATGTGTATGTCCACTGACTGTTGTTTCAGTGAGCTAATACTATAGAAATCAGAATATTGTGTCCGACTGCAGCGATGTGTATGTCCTCTGACTGTTGTTTCAGTGAGCTAGCACAATAGAAATCTGAATAATGTGTCCGAGTGGAGCGATGTGTATGTCCGCTGACTGTTGTTTCAGTGAGCTAGCACAATAGAAATCAGAATAATGTGTCCGAGTGGAGCGATGTGTATGTCCGCTGACTGTTGTTTCAGTGAGCTAGCACTATAGAAATCAGACTAATGTGTCCGAATGGAACTATGTGTATGTCCGCTGACGGTTGATTCAGTGAGCTAGCACTATAGAAATCAGAATAATGTGGCCGAGTGGAGCGATGTGTATGTCCTTTGACTGTTTCATTGAGCTAGTACAATAGAAATCAGAATAATGTGTCCGAGTGCAGCGATGTGTATGTCCACTGACTGTTGTTTCGGTGAGCTAGCACTATAGAAATCAGAATAATGTGTCCGATTGGAGCAATGTGTATGTCCACTGACTTTTGTTTCAATGAGCTAGCACAGAAATCAGAATAATGTGTCCGAGTGGACCGATGTGTATGTCCACTGACTGTTGTTTCAGTGAGCTAGCACAATAGAAATCAGAATAATGTGTCCGAGTGGAGCGATGTGTATGTCCGCTGACTGTTGTTTCAGTGAGCTAGCACTACAGAAATCGGAATAATGTGCCCGAGTGGAGCGATGTTTATGTCCACTGGCTGTTGTTTCGGTGAGCTAGCACAACAGAAATCAGAATAATGTGTCCGAGTGGAGCGATGAGTATGTCCACTGACTGTTGTTTCAATGAACTAGCTCAGAAATCAGAATGTGTCCGAGTGGAGCGATGCGTATGTCCACCTACTCTTGTTTCAGTGAGCTAGCACTATAAACATCAAACTAAACGTTTTGGTCTAATACAGTGGATATCATCAATCACTCGTCGAAATGTACCATGTTTTCGCCATGATATGGATGAATAATTTCTCACGTGGCGTTAAATAACAATCACTCACTCACTACATTCATAGAATAAAACAATTGTGTGGCGTTAAATAACAATCAATCACTCACTACATTCATAGAATAAAACAATTGTGTGGCGTTAAATAACAATCACTCACTCACTACATTCATAGAATAAAACAACTGTGTTTGATCTTGTATGAAGATTTTTATATGATCGCAATCACATTTGCAGTGGTATTATAAGTTATTTACGTTCCTATCCGTAGATATGGAGATTTTAACACGCTGAAGTACATGAAGTAGCCAAGTACACCCTGAATAAAGGTTGGTATTGGTATTGGGTATTGCACAAACAGGTGGCGGGTTTAAACTGAACACTGATATGACGTTGGATATCCAGGTCCTGGCTTAGTATAGGCACAAACATGTGGCGGGTTTAAACTGAACACTGATATAACGTTAGAAATCCAGGTCCTGTCTTAGTGTAGGCACAAACATGTGGCAGGTTTTACCTGAACACATTTAACACTGATATAACGTTAGAAATCCAGGTCCTGGCTTGGTATAGGCACAAACATGTGGCAGGTTTAAACTGAACACACTGAACACAGATATGACGTTAGAAATCCAGGTCCTGGCTTAGTATAGGCACAAACATGTGGCGGGCTTAAACTGAACACACTGAACACTGATATAACGTTAGAAATCCAGGTCCTGCCTTAGTATAGGCACAAACATGTGACGGGTTTAAACTGAACACACTGAACACTGATATGACGTTAGTAATCCAGGTCCTGGCTTAGTATAGGCACAAACATGTGGCGGGTTTAAACTGAACACACTGAATACTGATATAATGTTAGAAATCCAGGTCCTGCCTTAGTATAGGCACAAACATGTGGCGGGTTTAAACTGAACACACTGAACACTGATATGACGTTAGAAATCCAGGTCCTGACTTAGTATAGGCACAAACATGTGGCGGGTTTAAACTGAACACACTGAACACTTATATAACGTTAGAAATCCAGGCCCAGTTTTGATGTAGGCACAAACATGTGGCGAATTTAAGCTGAACACACTGAACACTGATAGGACGTTAGAAATCCATGTCATGGCTTAGCATAGGCACAAAAATGTGGCGGGTTTAAACTGAACACACTGAACATTGATATAACGTTAGAAATCCAAGTCCTGCCTTAGTATAGGCACAAACATGTGACGGGTTTAAACTGAACACACTGAACATTGATATAACATTAGAAATCCAAGTCCTGCCTTAGTATAGGCACAAAAATGTGGCGGATTTAAACTGAACACACTGAACACTGACATGACATTAGAAATCTAGGTCCTGCCTTAGTATAGGCACAACATGTGCCGGGTTTAAACTGAGCACTGATATAACGTTAGAAATCCAGGTCCTGCCTTAGTATAGACACAAACAGGTGGCGGGTTTAAACTGAACACACTGAACACTGATATGACGTTAGAAATTCAGGTCCTCCCTTAGTATAGGCACAAATATGTGGCGGGTTTAAACTGAACACACTGAACACTGATATGACGTTAGAAATCCAGGTCCTGGCTTAGTATAGGCACAAACATGTGGCGGGTTTTAACTGAACACACTGAGCACTTATATGACGTTAGAAATCCAGGTCCTGGCTTAGTATAGGCACAAACATGTGGCGGGTTTTAACTGAACACACTGAGCACTGATATGACGTTAGAAATCCATGTCCTGGCATAGTATAGGCACAAACATGTGACGGGTTTAAACTGAACACACTGAACACTGATATGACGTTAGAAATCCAGGTCCTGGCTTAGCATAGGCAGAAACAGGTGGTGGGTTTAAACTGAACACACTGAACACTGATATGACGTTAGAAATCCAGGTCCTGGCTTGGTGTAGGCACAAACATGTGGCGGGTTTAAACTGAACACACTGAACAGTGATATGACGTTAGAAATCCAGGTCCTTGCTTGGTGTAGGCACAAACATGTGGCGGTTTTAAACTGAACACACTGAACACTGATGTGACGTTAGAAATCCAGGTCCATGCTTGGTGTAGGCACAAACATGTGGCGGTTTTAAACTGAACACACTGAATACTGATATGACGTTAGAAATCCAGGTCCTGGCGTAGTATAGGCACAAACATGTAGCTGGTTTAAACTGAACAAACTGAACATTGATATAACGTTAGAAATCTAGGTCCTGGCTTAGTATAGGCATAGACATGTGGCGGGTTTAAACTGAACACACTGAACACTGATATAACGTTAGAAATCCAGGTCCTGGCTTAGTACAGGCACAAACATGTGGCGGGTTTAAACTGAACACACTGAACACTGATATAACGTTAGAAATCCAGGTCCTGTCTTAGTATAGGCACATACATGTGGCGGGTTTAAACTGAACACACTGAACACTGATATGATGTTAGAAATCGAAGCCCTGGCTTGGCATAGGCACAACCATGTGGCGGGTTTAAACTGAACACACTGAACACTGATATAACGTTAGAAATCTAGGTCCTGGCTTAGCATAGGCACAGACATGTGGCGGGTTTAAACTGAACACACTGAACACTGATATGACGTTAGAAATCCAGGTCCTGGCTTAGTATAGGCACAAACATGTGGCGGGTTTAATCTGAACACACTGCACACTGATATAACGTTAGAAATCCAGGTCCTGCTTTAGCATAGGCACAAACGTGTGGCGGGTTTAAACTGAACACACTGAACACTGATATGATGTTAGAAATCGAAGCACTGGCTTGGCATAGGCACAACCATGTGGCGGGTTTAAACTGAACACACTGAACACTGATATAACGTTAGAAATCTAAGTCCTGGCTTAGCATAGGCACAGACATGTGGCGGGTTTAAACTGAACACACTGAACACTGATATGGCGTTAGAAATCCAGGTCCTGGCTTAGTATAGGCACAAACATGTGGCGGGTTTAATCTGAACACACTGAACACTGATATAACGTTAGAAATCCAGGTCCTGCCTTAGCATAGGCACAAACATGTGGCGGGTTTAAACTGAACACACTTAACACTGATATGACGTTAGAAATCCATGTCCTAGCTTGGTATAGGCACAAACATGTGGCGGGTTTAAACTGAACACACTGAACACTGATATAACGTTAGAAATCCAGATCCTGGCTTGGCATAGGCACACACATGTTGCGGATTTAAACTGAACACACGGAACACTGATATAACGTTGGAAATCCAGGCCCTGTCTTAGTATAGGCACAGACATGTGGCGGGTTTAAACTGAACACTGATATAACGTTGGAAATCCAGGTCCTGGCTTAGTATAGGCACAAACATGTGGCGGGTTTAAACTGAACACACTGAACATTGATATAACGTTAGAAATCCAGGTCCTGCCTTAGCATAGGTACAAACATGAGGCGGGTTTAAATTGAACACACTGAACACTGATATGACTTTAGAAATCCATGTCCTGGCTTAGTATAGGCACAAACATGTGGCGGGTTTAAACTGGTTACTGGGATTCCAATCCTCCCTTCGTGATAGTTCTTTTTTCAAAGAAGAAATGTAATCAAAACTTTAGCTTTGAAATGTTTGGTGAAAAAATAAGCCTACAAGATGATTATAACTATCTTGGACTTATTAAATAGTTAAAACTGTTTAACTACAATGGTAATTTTTATAAGGCCAGAAAAAAATGGTTGATCAAGCCCATAAAGCACTTTATTCGTTATATTTAATGTAATATTTAGAATTGAAATTATTTTATGCATTAGTGTATCCAATTTTGACGTATTCGGCTGAAATTTGAGGGTTTGAAAACAAGAACATTATTGAAAAATGTCATTTGAAATTTCGTAAAAAGGTTTTAGGGAGTTAGAACAAGCACTCCAAATTTTATGGTGTATGGAGAACCTATGCGATACCATATGGAGTTAAAGACTAAAATAAAAATGTTGTGTTTTTGGAACAAAATTGTGGGTAATCCTGATAAGTTATCTGGTAACGTCTACAGATTACTATCTAAATTTTAATATCTAAATTATTTATAAGTGGCAATAGAGACATACCATGGAATTTGAATTTTGGTGTTTAATGCCACTTTCAGCAATATTTCAGCTATATCATAGTGACCAGTTTTAGTGGTGGAGGATGCCGGAGTACCCAGAGAGAACCACCTACCATGGGCAAACAACTGGTAAACTTTATAACTTGCGGCTGTGAGTCGAGTGCACCCTTTTTTGTAATTTACAAAGCTGGGCGCGAACCCACGCCGTATTGGTGATAGGCTTGCATGAGTTGTTAGATCTAACGACTTAACTCATTGAGCCACCCGGGCCCCAACATACCATGGATGCATTATATTAAATCAATATTTGGGGAAACAGGTTTCAGCAATATATGGGATGGTCAACATTATATTAATCCTGAATTTGTTAAGGTTACCATTAAACAAAGATAGCAAGATCAATATATTCAAAAATGGTTTTCCGATATTAACAATACTTCAAGAGAGAAATATTATTCAAAATTCAAAACTGAATTCAAATTGGAGTTATCTTTTGCGATTGAATGCTGTTCATAGAAACTATATTGGGTACCTATAAAGTGCGAAACGAAACGAAATCAACGAAAACGAAACGAAACGAACGAAACGAAATCAACGAAACGAAACGAAATCAACGAAATGAAAAAGAAATGAAACGAAACCAACGAAAGAGGTCATATGACCGTCGAAAACTGGTGACATTATGTCTATATTGGTATGTGTTGTTTTTCATCCCATCGTTTTGAAACGGACAGAAAATACTGATATTTTAATTTTGGTCGTGAAAACTTTATTTTGTTTTATGTAGGGTTAGGGTTCTGGGGCCGTGTTAATGAAAGTATCCTAAGATATGTCCTAAGACATGTCTTATGACATACTTTAGGACACTGATAGGGCTATCCTAGGACATGTCTGAGATTGTATATCAAAGCTGTCTCGGCACTCTCTTCGTTTAGGATGTCCTAGGCATAATCGTAAAGATGAATACGAGCCGATTTGTGTAAGGAAAGAATAATATAAATATAAATGCTACAAACATTAATGTGTTACTCAAAGGTTCACATAAAAAATAAAATAATAAGAATAAATTCTATTTTATTTATATATTATATTGATTTAATTGTGATTTTTAGATAAGAAATGTATATAAACCTAATAAAATCTGATAATAATTTAATAAAATAATATCAATGAAAGTGATGGTAAATTTTAATCAATACGTATACTTTACATTAAACTTTTAGCCAAGTGAGCTGTTTTCAAGATGTCAAAGTTATTTAAAAGGGTTAAAGGACCAAAACGTGCAGATTTTTTTTTTTATCAATTGAAAGTAAAACTTTGTCCATTATTTTGTACGTAACTGTTCCGTACGGTAATACATTATGTACTTCTGTAGTAAAATAAGAAATTATAATGGAAAAGGCGGTGTATATACGATATAATTGTAAACTAGCAGTAATTGGATAATATAATATATACACTCCGACAAAAGTTAACCACCACCATATATTTTTATCGATATATATTTTTACATCAATACTGTTAAAACAATAAAATAGATATCACCATTTTTCTTACACTTCTTAAAAGACTACACCAAGGGCTCTAAAATTAGCAATCTACGAAGTATTTATCATCCTGAAAGACGTGACTATGACGTGGCAAAAATGGGATTCAAAACAGGCGCTTGAAAAACGTAAAACCAGTTTGTCTTTGATGGCAGTTTTTAACATTGCATTAAAATGCAGAGCCTTCAGATTTTAAGAACTTTTAAATGCATCTATTGTGCGTATGTGTAAGGCATAAAAATCAATAACCAGTATATCCATCGCGTTTATTGTGAAGTTCTGTAACACGTCTCGTCATGCTTCGCACAAGACGCCCACGAAGTGCACCAGCTGTACTGAAGGCCGTTGCCGCGCCCGTATGGATATGAGCCGGTCCTTCATTCGGCGTCTTTTTGCGAGGTCTACCTGCACGTGGACGGTCAGTAACATTCCCCGTTTGACGAAAACGCTGTATCAGTCGTACAATGATGGAATGGTTAACCCTGAAGTGGCTTGCCACCCTTCTATGGCTAAAACCACCGTTATGCATGCCAACAGCTTGCCACCTTTCTGGTATGGTTAATTTTCGCCGCACCATACCAAACCAATAGAAAATGAAACTTAAAACTCTACACAAATAAATCAGCTTTCGTTCGCAAACACAAATGTTGAAAATACACGTGGCACTTTACACACCGTGTCATATACACATAAATAAAAATCGATCAATAATATGTTTCACAGGTAAGTAAGTATTTGTGTACAGGTAACGAAAACAGCAAACCGATTTGAAATAAGTTCATTATTAGAAAAGATATTATTGAAACAAGTCAGGTGGTGCTTAACTTTTGTCGGACTGTATATAAACGAAAATAGAAAAAATGATAATGCGATTAAAACTATATTTTTGCCTTTCTTATTTTTTCATAATACTTTTATACTTTCATGATTATTTCCACTTATTTCTTTTTCTCAACTTCAATTATCTCAAATGGTGGTCTTTATAATTTATAGTTTCAAACGTCCATCCCCTTTCCGAATAGGGCTGTGTGACTTCACTTGTATAGTGATTATTAGTGTATCCTTTCCTAATTCATGACTTATCACCGGGTTTGTAACAAGAGTATCATCCCGGGTGCTACTAGAATGCAAGGACTGTTTTCTCTTCTGGTATTTTCAATCGTTACTTAGACGGTATACATGGACTAGCCCAAATAAAAAGATGTTCTATTAGATTATTTATTGATTAATTCAGATCTTTATGTGTTTGTTAAAGTAAACGTAGAGAAATAAAAAGGCGCAAGCTAGAATGGACAATCCGGAGGAGGTAGTTACTCAGTAATATAATACACCAATTAACGTAGATCCAGCTATGAATGATCAGTTACTTTGGAAAACTATTCAATAAAAGGTTAGAGGTCAAACAAAATCATTATGCTTATTTAAACAGAAGACGCAAAGGAAGAAAGAGAAAAGTTTAGAAAACATTTTCAAAAATTATACGGATTAGGGTTATGGTGTTTAGCGCCATTTTCAACAATATTTCAACTATGACGTGGCGGTCAGTTTTATTGGTGGATGATGTCGAAGTATCCGGAGAAAACCATCGACCTGCCACAAGTCAATGACAAACCTTATTACACAATGTTGTATCGAGTACACTAAGCATGAGCAATATTCGAACTCACAACATTAGTGTGATAGGCACTGACTGCACAGATAGTTGTAAAACCAACGAGATGGGAGAATAGTGACAAGGATCTCGAGAAAACCGAGAGCAAGATTAAAACAAATAAGAGAAGAAAAACATAAACCGGAAAGTCAAATGGAAAATAGAAGCCGAAAAGTGTTCCAAATATTTTGTAATTGACTCGACCTCAATATATGATGAAAATAAAATATCTGAAGATACTCCATTAGATATAGTAAATCGTTTATCGATATATTCTTGTCTGATCTGGTTAATTTAGGAAAACCGAAGCAGGTTGGATTTGACTGTGTGGATCAGTGGAATACCAAGAAAAGAGATAAAATGGAATTTGTAAGAAATATTAAACTTCCACACATAAAGTCATTCTGCCTTACACTTAAATTTTCATGGGTGTAAAAAAAAGAACCATTAAACCTGGTTGCTTGGGAATTTGTGTTACTGGATAAAGTAGAACAATTATGGGGCGACAACCTTTAGATCTTGGCACAACATTTCCCAATGATTTACACGCAGCCCCGTCACCAAAAGATAAAGTCAATAGAAAAATCAACCTAGTTTATTGATAAGAAAAGTTTGAAGATACCAAAGGGGAAATTAAAAGCCGAAAATCAAAGAACATACAATACAACGACAAAAAGAGAAAAAAAACGACAATGATTACAAATCACTACACAGAAAACTAACGATTGAGTAACAGGAACCAAAATAAAACCGGGGATGGACTCAGGGTAAACAGTACCTGTTCCAAATTTGTCGTGTTACTCTCATTACAAATTCGGTGATAAGTCATGAATGACGAAAGCATTAGCATCTTCGATGAAAGACCAGAAATAAATGCCAAGCAGAGATATATCATATCAAAAACAAGATCGAACATACAAATGTATAATTGAAAGGATTCAAATTGACACAAGACACCCTCCATCCTCATATATTATTGTCCAAGCTCTACAAGATAGATATTTATACAAATTAATTGTTATTATCTGATCTGTTATCTGTTTGTACATTTTGTAATGATACTGTAGAAGATATTGAACATCTGTTTTCAGACTGCCATTTTGCAAACAATATATGGATTTACATGTTATTTTGTCTACATGATAATTATAATATACATATAAAAAATGGTCCATTTATGTTTGTTGTTTTTAAGCTTTACTGGGGACTTTTTAAAATGTGTCACTTATGTATTCTTGCTCTTCAAAAATTATAGCTTCGAGTTTAAATGAGATATTTCCTAGTGCTGAACGAATTGTAATAGTTTTAAGAATATTACTAGATAAAAAAAACATACTGTATGTTATCCACAGCAAGCTAAAACAATGGAACAGAAATGTAGCAATATTGGCCTAGTGCATTTGAGATGCAGTATGGAAATATGTCAGAACAGTACAAGCTTATCTTTATAAAGAGTTTGAAGATACCAAAGGGGTAATCAAATTCTTAAATCTGAAGATACCAAAGGGGTAATCAAATTCTTAAATCTGAAGATACCAAAGGGATAATCAAATTCTTAAATCTGAAGATACCAAAGGGGTAATCAAATTCTTAAATCGAAGGACAGAACGCAATGACCAAAAGAAAAAGTAGAAAAGGACAAACAACAAACTACACAACATGTAGATGTCCTTAGAGGGTTTAATTATATAATTTGTGTAATGTCTGAAGATGATTATTAAAAATAAATAAAATGGATTACAAAACAAAAGGAATAAAATCATTTGTTATTCTGTATTCTACTACATAGAACATAAATTGTGCCTTGTATATGACATTAAAATTGAGAAAAAAACATAAAACACAACAAACAAAATATAACTCACTGTTACTATTCTAAAATAACATATTAACGAATCCATGTTCATTGTCAATGTGTTAATTGTTTTTCGTTTCAAACATGTGCGACAAATATCTATACTTGTAATTGCTTTACCACATGGGCAATACTTTGCCATTCGGGTGTGTTTATCGACCACGCCAGCAAACGTTGTGTGCATACGACATATTGATAACGGCGAGGCTTGACAGCTGGTAAAATTGTAGAAATGTCAAATGTAAGCAATGTTCAAAGCTATGCATATACTGCGGAAAGCGACATTATTCCGTACACGTCTGTACCAGATCTATTGAAGGAATCCGCCATCGAATGCCCTGATAGACATGCATGTATTTCCTGGACAATAAACGGAGAGCGATCTTTCATAACGTTTTCAGAACTTTACACAAAATCTGAACTATTTGCTAAAGGTTTATCAACTTTAGGATACGAGAGAGACAGCATAATTGCTATAGAAACAAAGAATACCACAGACTGGCTAATATGTACATTTGGAATTCAAATGGCTGTTTTGTGCCAATAAATTGTGATGCATATTATGTTTTCTACGACATCATTGCATGATTACTCGATTCTGGTATAGTTTTGAATTGAAAAAGATTTTCGGATTGAAATTCGACCTAGATGTAAAAAGATGATATGTCCTCTTGAATTTGTAGAAATTTTGATTTAAAATAAATTTAATGCGCATATATTAATATACAATCTGCTAATTTGTTTATAGTAGACCCCCAGATGTGTTTTGTATTGCTAATGATTTTTTTTCGGACACGATATTCCCATAATTTTTCCATCACTGTGTCCAAATCCAGAGAACTGATGGCTCTTATTTTGTCTTCCATACGACACTGTCAATATATTCTCAAATGAATGAATATTTGAAGCCAGTGTAAAACATTGAAAAGCAGGATACGCTACGAAGCGATCATAATGTACATATTTAATTGGTGATCTTTCTTAATATTACTTATACGTTCCTTATAATCAGAAGAACCCAATCTACATCACTTGAATTTGGGATCCCTTTGTTTTTATGTGTAATGTTTTGTAGGTCTTTTATTTGTCCTTTTGTTCTTTTTCTTTTGGCAATTGTGTTGTCTGTCCTTCTTCGATTTATGAATTATGATTACCCCTTTGGTATCTCCAAGCTCTTCTTGTATTCGTATATTTTGTTGATAATCAAGTTAGTAGTACCTTGCTGTTCGAGATAGGTTTCCATCTTAAAACCAGTTTTTGTGTTTGGCCATTGTATTGTCTGTCCTTCGATTACTGCTTCTAACTACCCCTATGGTACATTCAAGCTTTTCGTGAACGATTGCTTGTTAAAACTGTCGTTATTAATGAAGAACCATTTTCTGTTGACTTTGCACATTTCCGACATTCATTGATGCGATGAGCTTACGGCATGTCCTCCCATTTTTCCTTTATTTGATCTTGCTTCCCAATTTGAAAATAAAGCGTCATATGTGTGTTGTTGTAGTGAGTCCTTGTAATTTCCTATTATTTTGTCTACTTTCGATATTGGAAGGAACATATCATCTATTTGTGTCACCAGGGGAGCAGGAACACCTGCGTTCACCCGAGGTTGTTTTTTAGGTATTCATGTTGCTCAATCTTTCATTGTCTGTGTATTGTTTTGTTGATCATTGTTTGCCCTTTGATGTTGACATTGTAGTGTCTGTCCTTCTTAGATCTATGGCGTCTAATTACCATTGTGGTACCTTTAAACTTTTCTCACGAAAGGAAACTTTCAAGAGTGATAGCGAAAATATCAGCCACTATCAACAAATCGAATAACTGCATGTACTTTTTTACATCAAATATTTTTCACAAAAGAAACCCATTACATATGACTATGGGAATGTAGGTAATTTCTTATCTTTATTAATTGTATGGTGGTTGCGTTTTTATGTTCATATTAATCATCATTGAAACTGACCAATCTTACAAAATTTGTGTTTATTTTGTTATGTAGTATTGTATTATAATAATTTCAATTTAAACTTTTGTTCTTGTTTTTAATGCATTTTGATTATATATTTGACCAGAGTCATTGGGTGTGGAAATCCCTCTTTTCAAGGGGATTAGTGGCACTTTTTTGTCCCCACCTTTGCTATTTGATGTCATTTATTCATTTGATGTTATCTAATTATTATATAATTTCAGTCATGATTATGTTAGATTATGTAACAATTTTATATATGCAATTTATTGCAATTTATGATAATGATTAAATGACCTTTTCCACAAATCAGTGTTTGTTTAATTTAGCAAACTAACTAGGACTCTGTTGTCACTATATTTAATCTACAGGTATATTGGTTATCGTTAAATTTATTTTTTGGAACAATACAATCATTTATGTCAACAATATAACAATTGTTTTTACAAAAATTGTGTTTTTTAATACATGTATATTACATATTATGGTTTGATTACATGTTAAGAATATTTAATTCTAGTGTGATTGTTTACTGGTATAATGATATATGATTCAATTTCTAATTATGCAATTTCTGTAAACATTTCGGTTATTTCACAGGGTCAGTTCATGATCGATTAATGTGCATTCCTGATTGGTCAACATCTATTTCAACATTCGTGGTCATGTTTCTTTGCAAACCTGTTGCCGAAAAATGTGTGTACATTCCCATGGTCAGTACATGATCAATTAATGTACACTTTTGATTGGTCACCATCTATTCTTACCATACGCGGTAATTACCGCACGTACCTTTGCAAACACACTGCCGACCAATTCGGATGTTCGAAATTATATTGGAAATTTGTTAAATCTCTCCCACTTACCACCCAATTTTAATTTAGATCATTATACCAGTTATTTTCAACGGGGCACTTTTTTTGTCACCACCTTTGCTATTTGATGTCATTTATTCATTTGATGTTATGTAATTATTATATAATTTCAGTCATGATTATATTATATTATGTAACAATTTTATATATGCAATTTATTGCAATTTATGATAATGATTAAATGACCTTTTCCACAAATCAGTGTTTTTTAATTTAGCAAATTAGCTAGGACTCTGTTGTCACTATATTTAATCTACAAGTATATTGGTTGTCATAAAATATTTTACAAAAAAGAAAAGCATTACATATGCCTATGGAAATACAGGTCCTGTTTGGGACAGGGGCAAACATGTGGCGAGGTTAAACAGATCAATTGGACCCCAACTCTTCCCTCTTGATAATTGTATCTCTAATGACAGATAATTACAGATAAAGCAAACAATAACAAAGTATATACGGATTTGCTTCCATTCAAAGGCCACTCCGTATCATAAAAATTAACAACACAAACATGGACAATAACATGGTCAGTGAATGCTCGTGTTTAATTGTCTATGGTTGTAAGAACTTTTATCTTATAAATTCCCTGCAATACCAATTCTCAGCAAAAATATCTCGTTTTCATTCTATAGTGAATATTCTAGCTGGGTCGTTTAGAGAAACTAAAGGGAAGACATCACATTTGAATAGAATTTGGTCCCATACGAAACACAAAGTTCTAATGATTTTTATCGATAGACATTTCTTTCCATGCCTGTGTTGGTTGAAGTTATTGCATGTAATCGTCCTTCTGGGGGAAGTTTTATAGTACTTGCATTTTACAGTGCTGAATAATACTATTTGTATTAGATGCAAAACCTGTTTCTGTTTCCATCATTCTGGGTTGAGGTGAAGGACCAGTTGCACAGTATACATTTCGAGACTATTGTTATTAAGGCTTTTCCAGACATATCTATAAGATTTGTTGATATTTTGTGTTTTTTCTCTAGCTTTATAGACTCTGAAATTAAGCATATAAAGTTTGCGAAGAATATGGATGCTTTATGCCACTTTAACAGTATCTTGCTGGAGAGATTTATTGGTGGAGTATAAGGTGAAAACTATAGAACTGCTGCAAGTTACTGACGCAAAATATGAGAAGAAAAACCAACATCATGCAAACTCTAGGAAGCGAAAACAATAGTCTTATCAAGTGCTACTCAAATAAAATGGCACAACAATTGCGAGTTAAAAATGTCTATGTAATCGAGAAAAAAAGTTATCAGCAGGAAACAAAGTTGTCTGGTATATTATTTTGTCTGATTTTGTAATTGTTTATTTTAAAAATAGAAAAAGTGTTACATACAAATGAATTTCAATACATATAACACACAGAAAATTATATATATAAACGATATTTTGTTTTCATACAAACAGTTTTAAATACAAGAACAAAGACAATAATATATATATCCAAAAATAATCAGTCATTCATTGCGGCATCAATATTAAGTCACTTTTGATTAATTTGCTCTGTCTGTTTTGGGGACATGTAAAAAGTGGATTTTTTCTCTATTTTAGTATACTATTTTAGGTATTGAAGACCTCCGTGTAAGTGTGGACATTCCCCCTTGCATCTGCACTTGTATATATAACATTTTAAAATTAACAAGATATTATTCACTGTATTTTGGTTCTCAATGTCACTCTCAGATATTCCAAGAGTTATCTCCCTAGCTGTTAAAGGCAGAGCAATACCACAAATCATTAAAAAGTTTTTAACAGCAAACCAAAATTTTTTAACTAAATTACAATTCCAAAATAGATGTAACAAGTTTTCCTTAGTTTCCATACAAAAAGTACATAATTATGTTTCTTTAAGCCCACATTTATATAGGAATGACCTGACAGGTAAAATTCTATGCAATAGTTTAAATTGAAAGTTTTGTAATTTTGTATCTTTAGTAATACAAAATAATAGTGAATAACTATCATGCCAATCTTCTATAGACGTTTCTAAAGCATTTTCCCATTTTTTGTGACAATTTATAGGTTCTTGCTGAACTCTCTGAATAAATAATTTATAGAGGGGGAAGAAATTACCCCATTGAAAAATTTAAGGTATCGGTATGCAAAGAAAGTCTGTGACTAGACAGTACTTCAGTACTTTTATCGTTTATTTACTTTTATCAAATCGATAACATACACGTATATAAATGGATATTTATGCTCATATTATGCAATAACAAATATTATCTACATCATAAACAATATACCTAGTTTCTAAACCATATTATTATTCAATTTATTTTGGAATTCCGAATTTATTCCAAGTCAAATGACAACAAAAAAAATTTAAAAAAAAATGTCATACTCTCGTGATAGCATGGCTCATTGACGATGACGTAGACAGGTGTATAAATAGAAAGGAGGGTATAAGGTAAACAAATATTTTCTTGATACAATTATGTCAGTCGATACCGTTTGTCAACTAAAAAAGGGTTCCAATCACGACCTATATGGGGAACCTCCTCCTCGTAAGCATTTAAGTTTTTCCAGATTCTCTTTTACTTTATTTGAATTTAATCTAAATGCGTGATGTATTTTTATGGGGGAAAAAAGATGTAGATATGTACACTTTGTACAGTTAATTAAGGATTTTAATTAATTTATAAAAATTAAACAGTTGAATTTTAAAAGAAATATTAGACATTCAGAAAGTCTGAAAGATTTGTATTTATTAATAATCTAAATATATTCATCTATAATAATTTTATCTCTGTATTTTGCAGCATATCCAGGAACACCAACACAAGTGCTGGGTCACGGAAACCCACCGATCTTGTTAAAAACTATAATACGTGAGGATCCAGTCAACATAATATGTCCTTACTGTAAAGCTGACATCGTCACTTCAATACGCTATAAAACTGGTAAAGCTACATGGCTTGCATCTGGAATCCTGTGTTTCATTGGGTAAGTCTTTTCTGTATATCTTTATTTCTGATAACCTTTGTTCATATAACATATTTACCTGCAGTAATATATAATAACAAAACAGCTATATACAATATTTACAACATAAGAGAGAGAGATGTTAAATGTTAACAACACTATTTATTTATTTATTTATTTTTTTTTATTTTTTTTTTTATTTATTTATTTATTTATTTATGCAATTTACGTGAAATACAGTAAGCCATCGTTATCTCGAACTGCTGGACTCGAGTACTCGAATATTTTAAAGTGAAATCGCCAGTCATTTTAATTTCGACATAGTAAGGTTTGGCTGTTCTCTGTACAAATGCAGTACCAACCAATCACCCACATCTAATTGAATGATCATTTAATCAGCAAGAAAATTCATCTGGTTTTCCCTGAGACTCGGAAGTGATGGTTACGTGGTATTTTGTCTTAACTACACAATATAAATTTTTTTTTTTGCTGTTCAAAACATAGGAATCTGTCACAAACAACGCGCGAGACTGTCCTAAATCCCAATACATGCTCATACCATCATGATTCAAAGAGCGATAACGATTTTCACCCTGATCACATTAAAGTCTTGAATATCAACTGCCGTAATACTCGGCATAAATGTGCAAAAATGTACGGAATTGCTCATAAAGTACTATAATTCAAGAAGAATAAAGTTTCCTCACCTTCAAAGAACTCTAGAATATATGTTTGTTTATTTGACGCACAATATCCGGCCGATATAGTTTAAGGTTTAAGTTTAGAAAACACTTTGTTTTACTCTTCAATCGTTGATTTTGTCTGTTTTACTCTTCAATCGTTGATTTTGTTCTTTTTCACAATGATTCAGATTTAAATAAAATCATGATTCTCTTTAACAACCATCCCTGGCTATCTGTTCACAGTCACTTGAAATCCAAATAATAAACGAAAATGAAAAAGAAAAGAAGAAAAATATAGTAATTGTGACTATATGTATTTTAATGTTCATTTAATTTTCTGGATTCATGTGTCAGTGGTCTGTCGCAGTACACATTTAACATATTCAGTAGACGAATTACTCACCTTTAAAATAGGTTTCTGTTTACCCCGCAGACATTATGAATTAAGAATATAGACCAAACAGCAGAACACCGCTTTCAACTTATGACTTGTACGAACTGCTACATAAAACATTTAACAACTTAAACTTTACAGTCCAGAATTTGTGCTTCAAATGATTAAAAATATAGAATAATGCGATGTTAAGAAAACTTTATTTTTCTTGAAATATAATGGTTTATGAATGTGCGTTTTTGCTAGATATTAGTTGTGGTAACAGACTTTGAAATGTGCTGTGTAACACTCTGTTTTGTCGACCATGTGATTAGACTTTTTTCGTTAAAACAAATGTATTTGCAAACCAAAACAGTATTTAAAAACACTCAAATATAAATAATTGCAGTAATTATTAACTTATTATAAGTCGCTATAAACAATTTCAATGTGGTTGATTCTTAGTTTTAACAACAGACAAACAGTATGTACAGCTGTACAAATTGTTTTCCATTTCTTTAGCACTATATTATCAAGAAAAATGGGTTTCAAAACACTCCAATCAAACGATAAAGAAAATTATTCTACATCTGGCAATTTAGCAAAAAGAATAAATAATCCTGATGTAAGCCAATTTTATTATGAGGCAGGCATTTTTGTTTTAACACAAAATGCGAAACTCGTCAGCTACATCGTGGCGAGACAAGTTACATTTTGATGCGGCGACGACGATGATGATGATGATGATATCCACTTTCCGTTAGACAAACACGTTTAGTTGGATGTTTATAGTTCTAGTTCATTGAAACAACAGTCCACGGGTAGACATGTAGCTCCACTCGGTCGTGTTATTCTGATTCCGATCCCACCAGTCTTTTCTCTTATTCCTTAGTGTTGCGTGGTTAGCGGACAAGCAACATATACCAATTCAATCATTACACCACCGAAACGATACTACTTCTTATTACCCAATATAAAACACTATACAAAATTAGCAAAAAGGACGTAAACCTATCAATTTGTTTTTGTTGACTTGTTATGGCGAAGCATTGTTTATTTTCTACGTTTTCATCTGTGAATGTTGACAGATATATTTAGATTAATAAACTTTTGAGGAAGGTTATTCATATTGTTCTATGTGAAAGCTTCACTTTTTCTTTTCAAAAATATTCACATTTTCTTTGCTTTATAATTCACGTTTCGTTTCTACAATTATTGCAGGTTTTATTTGGGATGCTGTTTACTTCCGTTCCTGATTAAAGGATGTAAAAACGTGGTCCATTCATGTCCAAAATGCCATACGAAAATTGCAACATATGACATGATGCAGTGTGATAAATGTTAGACATCAGTGCAACTAGCTGAACAATCTAGGTTTCCTTGCTTGACTTTTTAGGCTTTGCCGAAGATTTTCTGGGAAAATATGGACGCCTTGTTTACCTGTTTATTTATTTATTTATTTATTTTTGGTACAATGTCGAGTGAATGACAACGTGAAATGTTCACTTGAAACAATGTTAGTTTGGTAATACACAGAGATCAAATATAATTTTATATCTTAATATCAGATTTACTGATGTCAGTTCATACTTTCACTTTGCTTTGAAACATTATTTTTGAACGAATCTCATTGTGAATACTTCGATCTGATTCAACAATCAGTTGAAGCCAAAATCAATACTTTCTATGAAGTATATTTTTTAAGTAAAATGTTCATGATGAAGGCTGTTGATATAGGTTATTGTCGGTAATACGATCATTTCTGTGAAATAATTATTTTGTGCCATTTTCATAATCAAGATTCATTTGATGATTAACAAAACACGGAATAACCTAATTGGGATTGTTGTCCCAATTAGGGATATTATAACAACAATCTTTAGTTGTATGTGTATGTTTTGTAGATCGTTGTTTGTCCTTTTATACTTTTTCTTTTGGCCATTGCGTTGTCTGTTCTTCTTCGATATACGGATTCTGATTACCTCTTTTGTATCTTCAAACTCTTTTTACGACAAAGAAAAGCTTATTTATATTTTCCCATTGTGAACTTTACATTTATATGTGGAACATTACAGCAACACCTGGATATATATCTCTCAGTTGATACGATGTTCCAGAGCTTGTGGTTCCTATCATGAATATCTTGATAGATGGTTGCTGTTAACAAGGAAGAGTCTAAGCCACGTGTCCTGGTTGTTAAGTTGAAGTTCCATTGGTCGTCATAATCACAAACTGGTGATTTCCTTATTCATGACGTTCACATGGTGTGTGACAATAGCAACACCACGGCTGCCACAAAAGAAACAGGAAATAATTACCCGTCTGGAGCGCATGAGCTCACCCTCGGTTTTACTGTGATTCGTGTTGTTCATTTCGTCCTATTACATGTTCTCATATTTTTAGTTCCGAGTAGTGCTGTCATCTAGATTTCGTCCTATTACATGCAGGGGCGGATCCAGGATTTCAAGTTAGGGGGGGCGCACTTAAAAAAAATCGCACCGAGCGAAGGGAGGCGCGAAAATTTGGGGGTATTTCGTGTGAAAAATCACGATTTTACGCAAAAAATCATATTTTTTCCAATTTAAGGGGGGGCGCGCGCCGGGTACGCCCCCCCCTTGAATCCGCCCCTGACATGTACTCATATTTTTAGTTCCGAGTAGTGATGTCAGCTAGATTTCTACGTAAAAACCTATGTTCTGTTCCTCTTACTCCTATTTATCTTTGTAAGGGGTTCATGTCTTATAAAAGACATTTGATTTCGTTTACGTATACTGGTGCCCAACACGATTTCCATATCACATGATGTTCGCGTCGTTTAAGAGTAATACAATGAGCACCCCCATATGAGCAGGCACTTATTACCCTTCCGGAGCACATGTGTTCACCTCCAGTTTTAAGTTCCGGAGCATATGTGTTCACCTCCATTTTTAAATTCCGGAGCATATGTTAGTTTTCTGTGTAGTGTTTTGTAGATAATTGTTTACAAGTCCTTTTATATTGGCCATTATGTTGTCTGTTCTTTGATTTATGGATTCTGATTACATCTTTGGCATCTTGAAGATTTTCTTGATTGATCGATTAATTAAATGAAAAAAACAAAAGATTTTGTCGGAACAGTTCCAAAAATCAAAATTCGTTGAAAGTGACAAAACCAATACTCCTAACATATACATGACCTTTCACCTTTCTGGCTTGGTACAGGCACTTCAATAAAAAGAAATACGGGTTAGACTAGTTTCATGGGTCAAAACATCCCCTATTAGTAATATGATGTGGTCATGTGTAATAGTCTTTCACGTGTAAGTACAATGGCAGCCATCAAACATAACAGGGACGAAGAGCAATGTTACAAAGAACGCTCTAATATTGAACATAATACATAATATAAAATATATCTATAATTAATCTTCGTGACAGAGTAGTTGTCATAGGTAAACTATTAGTTCTATTAAAGAGAGTCCGATGGCATTAACCATCATTTAAATATTTGAGTGAGTGAGTGATTCTTGCTTAACGCAAACTCAGCAATTTTTCAGCTATATCATGACGAGAACAAGTTACTTTTCAATGTGATGATGATGACGTCCGCTTTGTACTAGAACAACACGCTGAGTTGGATTTTTATAGTGCTAGCTCACTTAAACAACAGTCCGCGGGTAGATATGTCGCTCCACTCGGACACGTTATTCTGATTCCGAGCCAACCCGTCTTTGTTCTTTCTCCTTAACGGTGCGTGCTTAGCGAAGAAGCAACACATACCAATTTTATAGCCTTTGGTTTGACCCGACCGGGGCTCGAACTCACGATCTACCGCACTTGAGGCGAGCATGTTAACCATTACACCACCGATGCGGTTTTTAAATGTTTGATAGTACACAAGTCCATCGTAAGATAAGATAGGAAAACAAAAGTCAACTTTGAACAAAAATACAATTGCCAATGCCATCTTTCGTCTGTACGCAAGTGATAGAATACTTTTCAACAAGGTGTTGATATCTTTCGTCTTATTTATACCCGCTGTAGATACCATACCATTAATTGATAGATTGCTGTTATGTATATTTCAGTTATATCGTGAACGTCAGTTTCAGTTCTCGAGAAAATCAGAATGCCCGAAGAAAACCACCGACTTGCAGGAAGTCACTGGCAAAATTTATCACGCTACGTTATATCCAGTTCATGTCGATCGGTACGGGTAAGAACCTAACTGATAATTTTAGTGGTGATAGGCACGTTCACTGATTGAATAGGGAGATCTAAATCCAACTGCTCACTATTCCATTAGAAGCAGGAAATTAAAAACACGATTTTCTGTCCTTTGTATTAGGGTGATTGTTGCTTAACGCCACGTGAACAATTTTTCAGCTGTATCATGGGGGATACTTTTCTGTGAGGTGATGATGATGATTACCATGTACAATAAGACCAACACACACTTTACTGAATTTTTAAAGTGCTAGCCCACTAAAACCACAGTCCATGGGTAGTATATGCGAAAAATGTAGAAAAGACTTCAGACAACTTTGCAAAACACGAAAAATAATTTTCGGATACACGTTTGCAATGATAAACGCCATCTGAAGTCGATTCTAAATATATTTGCATACTTTCCTCGCAGTTAAGACGGCATAGCAAAACGAGTAAGAGCAAGAAACATGAATTCCATTTAAGAGCACATATATTTATATGTAAAAGTAATCAACTAAGGAAGAAAAATATTTCAGAACCTGCTTATTTTATCTTTTTTATTCATGAAATGAAAATCGTTACATCAATTAAGAACATATTATTCAATACACTATTTAAAATAATGTAATAAAAGGCAACAATTAAATTATTAGAATAAAATCATTGTTATCTATCTGTATTTTTACCTCATTGACCCAATTATATTATAAATTGAATATGAATATAGGTTAATGATAAGCAGATAAAGATCCTTCTAGATAATAATAATAATAATAATAATAATAATAATAATAATACTTTATTCTAACAGCATGTGACAAGTTTAGAAATAAGAAAATAAATTATATACATGTATACAAATTTAACAACACATGTTTTCAAAAAGCATTTTTGTATTGAGAACTATTTACTTAGACTGTCGGAACACTCCATAATTTGGATAACTAAATTTAGAACTTCAAATCTGCATTTACCTATAGAAACTGGTCGTTGGTATAATATACCTCGAGAAGAGCGTATTTGTCATTTATGCAAACAAACTATTGGAGACGAATATCATTTTTTATTAGTTTGTAAAAATGAAAACATTATCACCCTTAGAAATAAGTATTTGCCAAATTATTATCGAGTTTACCCTAATCATTCCAAATTTGAAGGTCTTCTTTCTATTTGCAATACAGAACTTTATAAGCAATTATCAATTTGTATTAGAAAAGCTGCTGCCTTATTGTGGTTATATGTAACTGCCTGTATTATGTTGTAACTGTATATTTATATTTACTGTCAGATTTCTCATTTCTCATCGTATGTTCATTCTGTCATGTCTTCAATGTATATATTATTTAAAAAATGATCTCTTGTTACACTTGTATATGTGTCTGAGTGTTTTCAAATAAATCTTGAATCTTGAATCAAAATTCAATAGTCTCTTAATACAATTGTAAACAAATAATAAATACACATTTGAAAAATGACGTCACGCATTCCTGATAAAGATGTCACTTAGATTAAAATGATGTCTTTAGAAATACTACCACTCTAATGTGTTACCTTGTTGTTCACATGATTCTGATTCAGACCATCGTGTAGTGTCCGTTAAATGTGTATATATTTATTTTTATCAACAATTTTACCTCATTGGAAAAGTCTGAAGATACCAAAAGGGTAATCAAAACCGTGAATCAAAGAAAGAGAGACAATACAAAGGTCAAAAGAAAAAAGGACAAAATTTCAACAAATAATCTAAAAGAACACTACACAGAAAACTAAAGATGGAACAACACGACATGAACTCGGGTGCTCTGGCATGGAAAGTACCTCCTGCTCCAAGTACAGCCAAATGTTTATGATGATCACAATGGAAGAAAATACTACATGTACTTGCAAATAATATATAACAGTATTTATTAAATAGCCTGAAACCTACTGTTTTTGTTTTTCATTATGGCCTTCGACCTAGTGATACTCTTTGTTCGTTATAGTCTCACCATTGACTATGAACAAACTGATTCTTTAGCAGTTCGAATCGCTAAATGGAAACCGTTCATGGTCATAGTGTGGACACAAAACTTTACTTTGCATTTCCAATGTGATAGATTTATATTAGTTGGGTTCAATGAATTTTCTTGGGAGTAGAATATAACTGTCACTCCCGTCAGAAAAATGATCAGAAGTTTCTTCAACCGTTTGCTGTATACCTTCATAATGAAAATTCAGTCAGCATAATAATTTATGTTTTAAGAACAGACGTATTTTACTGTATTTCTTTTCATCTACTGATTGTTGTTTACCCGTTATTACACGAAAATTATATACTTTTAGTATTAAAAATGTAAATTCATTTGATCTAATTATGGAGGTTGAAATGGGGGTTTCTTCATTTGAACTAATTATGGATGTTGGGATTAGGTGGGGGGGGGGGTCAATTGGTTATAGTATTGTGCTAGGTTGGTTATAGAAGTCAGCATCCTGAAATTCTAACTTTAATTCAAGTTATTTTGAAAAGAAATATTTTATATTTCTTATATAATTCGTTATCACACAACATAACTCAAAGAATTAGAAGCCACGGTTTACAATTTTTAGAACGTTGGAAGCAAACATTTGAGTGGCAACTATAAAACAGATCGGATTTGTAATACAACTTAATGCAACTATTGTGCGCACTAAACAAACAGTGATACCAAATGGTTTGGTTTGTGGTGTTTAACACCACTTTCAACAATATTTCAGTTATATCTTGGCGGTCAGTTTTATTGGTGGAGGAAATCGAAGTACCCCTAACCAGAGAAAATCACCGACCTGTCGCAAGACACTGACAAACTTTATCACATAATGTTGTATCGGGAGAAATGTTCCTGCTTGTTGGATATGCGATGATTTTTTCCAGATAGTATTAACAGAATAGGTTATTTTTAATCAGACATTTTTACATCTTGTAACTGCATAGATCATTGATGTTTCTACATGTTTTGGCTAACTTAAAGTAAATCTATCAGAAGTATAAATTGTGATTTTTATTATTCAAGTACTAGCATATTATACCAACTTAGTACATGTATTGTTATTTGACCTTGCTTTTGTGTTGTCCTGTGTTTACCGGTATTTTGTTCTAATTTTTGTGGTCTTTTCTCTTTAAATTAATGAATATTTGCATACCTTGTCGATTCACTGGTTTAGGCCTGCCACATTTTGTTGTAGAGTCAATGCCAGAACCTGGATTTCCTCCATCGGGTTCAGTGGGTTTCGTTATTTTGAAGTTTTAGACTTACTGTATGAGTAGGTTATGCTGTTTTGCTTGGTTATTTTACTGACAAATATCATTTAGCTTTTGCTTCTTTTACTGCTTGTACTACAATAAAAACTCATTTTGTGTTGTATTTTTATATTTGTGACATAATAGATGTAATCTATATGTTTTTATAAATTATGCCATAATTTTGAAAGTTACCAGTAGTCCTAATAACGCAACATTTTCAAAAATGGGGTTTCTAGTAATGTAAATTCAATTTCCCCAGATGTAACCCTATGATGGCTAGATGCTTGAAACTTTACAACATGTTTTCACACAATACATGAGCATAGATGTACATCACATATTGTAGACGTGTTTGAGAATGCAATCAAAGTGTATTTATAAATTGTGTCATATTTGTAAACTTACCGGTAGTCCTAATTCCGCAACATTTTCAAAAAGAGGGTCCCACGTTAATGTTAAATCAAATTCCCCAGTTGTCAACCCAAGATGGTCAGATCATGGAAACCTTACAGCATGCTTACACACAATGCATGAGAATAGATGTACATCATACATGGTAGAAGTTTTTGAGAATGTAACACTGTCAATGGAATCGTTCACCCATTTTACATTTTATTTTTCAAACGTTAGTATTTATGAAATTTTAAAAGCGATACATGTTTACTTCCTTCTATACAAGTTATTATTTTAAAAAGTTTGCCTAACCTTTACTTTAAATCAGTGGTTTTCTCAGTAAATTCCGTTTTACTTCACCCATAAAACTGATATAGCGTAAATATTGTTGAAAGTGACATTAAACATCAACAACTCACCTATGAGACTATTGTATCACAGGTTCAGTTGAATTTGAAATGGTCTCCAAATACTAGTTCAACAAGTTTGTATCATGAAATTTAATGGATGTATTTGTATGTATATAAAAAATAGGAAAACAATGTTTCTTTGTTTTTGTTTTTTCAAATTAAAGGAAATGTTCACTCCGCAATCATCATTGGTAAAACATCCTTCCAATATATGGTACCGATCTTATTCTATTTCTTAGAATGGTCAAGTTGTCTTCAATTGTCCTACGATCGGACCAATCCACAATCGTTACTCTTATGTCCCAAGATAATGGTGGAGGAACTAAAACATTATTCCACTTTATGACTATCACATGATGTTCTTGACGCTCGTGTAGTATCTGTAAAATTAGATCACCTACAACAAATTCGGTGTTCCATTGATCACGAAGAAAGCTTTCTGTTCCAACGATTACAAACGTTCTAGATGATTGAACAGCTTCTGAAATGGCACTAATTCTAGACCTTCCCAGAGTCATATCACGATCTTCGATATATACTGATAAGCCGCAACTTTCAAATAATGGTACGAACACGTTTTGAACAAGTTCATATTGCTCACAATTATAGACAATCATTATGTCATATCGAATGGCATTAGAAGGCGACAAATTTCCAAAATTGTATTGAACATTTTCAGGTATTGCGATCCGATGAACTGGAACTAAAATAATTTTTGCAAACTGCCTCACAAATAAAAGATTATAAAGTTTTATCAATATAACAAATGACATGATCATATCACATGCAAATAAAACGATAACAAGCTTTTCTAAAATATGCATATAATAATAAAAAATTTGTTCGTCATCAACAAAATATCGAAATGCGTATCTCCAGTTTCCTTTCCTTGTAGACACGCTATGAAAAACATCCTCCCTCAATTTGTCATATTTAGAACGTGAAAATGAAGTAATGCCTGTTGGAAGAACGACAAATAAATATGGCAATTTTATATCCTCGAGTAAATACGTCGTCGTATTTTCTATAAATCTATTTCTTTGTACAACAAAGGTATGTTTGCCGTATGCGGTTTCACATATACACGAAAGCGAAGTTCCTATAAATTCATTTTTTAATGACGAAAAATGAACGTAATTGAGACCCGTTGTATGAGAATGAACCGTTTTATTGTACAAATAATGAACAAAGGGACTACAACCATTGAATTTGTTTGTGCAAATATTAGTAGTATCTCCATGAGTATTTTCAAACATACTGGAAATATTTTGAGATACCAAAACATCATCAGATGTCGACATGGTGTAAAAATGTAGATTTTCTACATACATAATGTATCCATTTTGAACATGAACAGAGTTGACAAGATCCTTTTGTAAATGGATAAAAAAATATCCAATTTTCATATTGATTGTAAAATAATTTTCTGTGTATTTAAGCCATAAACTTATTTCTTTATCAAAGTCCTCTGGTTTCAGTGATCTAATTATATAATGAATTGTGTCGTCTTTTATATAAGTTGCTTGATTTCCTGACGGTTTGATTATATGTTTAGTCTTCATCCAGTAAAATGGTTGTTCATCTCCATAGATTAATCCCAGTTGCATACGATATAGTTTTACAGAACATGTTATGTCAATATCTTCGCCTAATACTCGATAGAACATTTTCCTGCAACTCAAAACTCGCATTTCATTCACAGTGTATCCATTGTACAAAATCACTAGTGGAGGCCCCATATAGCCAGACATTGATATTTCACCTGCATGATGTCTCTCAAAATATACCAGTAATTCTCTTAATTCGTAATCTTCCGTTCTGGATTGTGCTGTGATCATAACTGAAAAATCTGTCGCACTGATATAATGTAAATATCCATAAGAAAAAAAAATAATAAGATATTGCAAGATGATAACAAACACAAGCGCATTCACAGTGCATAATATAATATACATGAATGTTTTAATATGTCCATATTTAAATAGCCATGTATGTATCCGGTACACAACGATGGTCAAAATCGAGAGAATTTCCCTTTGAAATGCTGTGATAAGGAGCATTACTCCTGCATAATTCATGTATATCAAGCAATCCAGCATTAAGGAATTATACCTATTTGACCATTCAACTATCCACATATATTTAATATCAATCATATCTGAAAACACATAGGAAAGGCTACTTGGTATAATATATCTAAATATCCATTTGAGTTTATTCGGTAAGAAGGTTGAAAGTAAAACACTCCACATTGTTGGTATTACTATCCACCAGAATTCCATATCTGTTTTGATAGTAAGTAAAGTTGTAGCTATGAACGGTATCAAACACAGGATTAACCGCACTGTTAGAAATCCTAGGACATCCATTATTACGTTAGTGTAAAGTACCCACTTGTATCCTGCCTCTTATGTAGAAGATCTGTAATACATATAGAAATCATATTTATTGGGAAGACTAGTCCATTAATTTGTGTGCCAGTTTGTTACAACTTTATTTTGTAACAAAATCTAAAATGCAAAGCAGCAAGAACAGTCATGTTCCTTTACTTGACTTTGTTGACAGTTAGATAGTCTCTCATGTTCATTTACATCCTTATCATTCTTGCTACAATGAACCCTGAATACGGTCTAAGCTATTACCTAGATTGTAACAAGACAATTTATATTTATATTTAAATAAATTTGAAAGCTTCAACAGTGATGTATGGTCAACAATTACAATATCAACAAACCGAGAAATCACTTCTCACCTTAACTGAATGAACACAAAAAGGGGACGACGACATATCACGTTGGAAATCCAATTCCTGGCACATATACATGCATATAAACAACCGATAATGCACAAATTCGCTTCCACTAAAATAAAATACATACAATCAGAAAAATTAACAGCACCATCAACATGATTAGTACAATAGCAGGAATAAATCGGTTCAAAGACAAATTTCATAGAAAAACATATATATATATAATTGATTTGATTTCTGGTGTTTAAACGCCACTTTCAACAATATTTCAGCTATATCATGGCGACCAGTTTTAGATGTGGAGGAAGCCGGAGAGAACCACCGACCATGGGCAAGCAACTGATAAACTTTATCACTTGCGGCGGCGAGTCGAGTGCATCCTTTTTTGTAATTTGCAAAGCCGGGCGCGAACCCACGCCGTATTAGTGATAGGCTTGTATATGAGTTGTTAAATCCAACGACCTACCTCATTGAGCCACCCGGGCCCCTATATATATATATACAATATATTAAAAATTGCTGAGTTAGATTGCTGTCAAATTATAATATTAAGTATATTCATGCATGTACCATCTACACACGCTTAGACACATGTCTTATGTCTACCTCTAGATTTTCCTTACGAGACAAGGTACCACTTCGACTATTGAAGGCTAAGCGATTGGTGTTGCAGTGTATCAATGGTGTGAGTTCAAATCCCGTCGAGGGAAGAACAAAAATTTGACAACTCAAAAATCTAATTCTAACACTGTTTGATTTAATTTTCAGACGTATATAATATTTAGTATTAACCTAGTATCACAAGTACCTTTGAGATCCAGTGGGACAGATATATTGTATGGTTGTCACTTGCTTAGATGTTTGTATAATATACTTTATTTCCTGTAACTGTATAATGAATTCTTTATCATCCTATACAGTATATTAAAAGTTGCCGAGTTAGATTGCTGTCAAATTATAATATTAAGTATATATGTACCACCTACACAAGTTCAGACACATGTCTTATGTCTATATCTAGATTTTCCTTACGAGACAAGGTAACACTTCGACTATTGAAGCTACATTTTTGTGGAACGGATGTGGTCGAGTGGTCTAGGCCGCTGGGCAAGGCTAAGCGATTGGTGCTGCAGTGTATCAATGATATGAGTTCAAATCCCGTCGAGGGAAGAACAAAAAATTGACAGCTCAAAAATCTAATTCTAACACTGGTTTAATTTTCAGACGTATATATATACAATGAAGTCTTTCATGAAAAAAAGTTATGGAACTTCTGTGTCACAAATAACCACGGATATGTTGCAGTTGTAAGCACTTTCCTCATTTATGACTTATCACCGGATTTGTAAATACAGTTACACAACGGGTACCACTAGTGGAACAGGAAATGCCTACTCTTCCGGAGCACATAAGTTCGCCCCGGTGCTTAGTGGCGTTCGTGTTACTCGATCTTGGTTTTCTGTGTAGTGTTTTGTAGATCGTTTTGTTTTTTTTTGATTTGTCCATTGTGTTATCTGTCCTTCGATTTAAGGATTTTAATTTTCTCTTGGATATCTTCTAACTATTCCTTCCATGAAGGCCATATTTGTGAAATATAAACGTTAATTTATGTATGTTATCAAATTAAAAGGGTCAGACATAGAGCTCTTGACACACACATACATACATACACACACACACACACACAGATAAATAAATATATGTATACATATATAAATAAAGTCTCTTAGATTATTTTACAAATAAAAACTCTTATTCCATATTCCATACGTTTCTGCTGTTTACACAGCTTTCCACTGAGGAAAGTTGTCTAAACAGCAGAAACGTATGGAATATGGAATAAGAGTTTATATATATATAATCTCAAAGGTACTGGTATTAAGTATTATTTAATAAAAATCACACACACACACTCACACTACAAACAGATATATTTGTATAATATACTTGCCATGCACCGTTTCTCTGTTGATCAAGTCTCATTCCAAAATGTACTTTCAGTTTTGAATATTCTAGTACTAATTTTTGAAAAAGGATGTGTATTTTTTTTAAACACATTTTTAAAGGGCATTGAGAAAATATTGAATAACACGTATGCACCTATATATATATATTATATATGTCGTAGGTAATAATTAAATACTTAGCATATGTATTGAACTTTGCGTGAATCGAACATTGGAGCTAGCCATAATTTGAATTAAGGCCAGTAAAATTGTTAAAATTCAGGTTAGCTTAAAAGGAGGGGCCGTCGTGGCCGTGATCGCATGTTTTACATTTTGGATATTTACTATTTCCTTTGATATCTCCACTGATGTTGTGAGTTCGACTTTTGATCAGAACGAGGTGTACAACATTATGTATAGGATACCGTACATTTCAAACAAAAGAACTGTCCTTTATTGGATCTGGGAGGCTTCTTTTTCCGCACGAGTACACAGGTGAAGGCCGGGACGCCAAAGGCGTCGAGTTCTTTACCTATGTACGAGTGCGGAAAAAGAAGTTTTCCATATTCTATAATGCTCAGTTCTTTTGTTTGAAATGTACGGTATCTAACTTGTACAATAATTGAACTTGTAAATAAAATGAAATATGTATGTTTTTGGTTTTTCAGTTTTCTTTCTTTTTTTTTTTTGCTTTGTACAGAAAATTTATTTATATTTTAAAGGAACACCTGACCTGCATCAAGGGGAAAATATAAATAGAAAATTTGATTCAAATCTGGTTATGTGCATTTCAATTGTATCGCAATAATCGAACCAGCAACAAAATCTACACTCAAAGATGCATTTTTTGTATTGCAATCTTACATTGTTAATAAATGAAATTAAAAATCTACAAGCAATTAATTTTTGAAACTTATTCTCCGTTAGTCGCCTATCCACAAATGATATCTTATACGAAAAAAA
>MJUT01011714.1:216404-232570 GCA_002080005.1 Gigantidas platifrons
CATCGTTCTTGATTGAAACGAAAACAAATTTGTCTTGGCCTTTGAAACCCACCGGCCCGAAATGGAGAATTGCCCCGACTAGGAAGATTCTGTCCTGAATTAAAAGAAGAATTAAACTGACGAGGATTATCATTCCATGTTTGCATGTTTAGTCCTCTAATATGACTTGCATTATTAGCACTCGACGCATTATTTGTGGCGACATACAATATCCATAACTCTTGATCAATCAAGCCCCATGACGACGAGGGATAACGAACCTGTTTTGACCTAAACTGCTCTTCGTAAATGACCCATCCGTTATTTGAGTACCTGGGGGATGCTAATCTAATATTGTGCATGCATTTCAAGTATTATTTTGCCTTTGATGGCCATTTCTCTAGCAGTATATCCATATAAATGATAAAAGCTGTTGTCCAATTATGTATATTGTTAATAGAATCTGACTTTTTGTTAACAACAGTAATGGTCCCCCCTTTTAACACCAAATCTCCATCCAACATTGAATCTGACTGATGCTAATTCTTTAGCCGACTTTAAAAGTACCCCGAAATGAATATACTCCCCCCGCCAAATTTTCTCCTCAACCTTTAAGGGAATATGTGCACTTACTGGATCGTGCATTCCTAGTCCTACCGCGCTGTCTGGAGTATCTGATGTCTGAAACCCCATTGGAAGGGAATAACCCCCCGTAGAAGTCGACAAACTGTTATCAACATTAATGTCCCCAGATTGATTAAACCACCCTGCTGCAGTGATGCATTCAGGCCAAAGGAGGGACCAGGTGCCGCTCCGCCGAGACCAACCATCTGAGTGTCATTCATGGATCCAGCGGATCCGTCGGGATTAACTGGCCTTGTGTCACTCTTGTTGCCTTCCGTCAGCTGGGCTGATCTATTTTGATCTTCTACCCGGTTGGGCAAGTCTACTGATGGTTGCCTGACAGTGTTGTGATGCAGAGGCCCCCCCCCCCCCTTCGGCTCATTGTGGCTGCATGAAATTTCTGGGAGTAGGATGAACGCTGACATTTTCCGTCGCATCAGTCGTGGTATTTCTAGCTTTCCTTTTCTGACCTCTGGAAGAGTTTTCAGGGCCCAAACGAGACGATCCTGCTGTTGAAGGAATGCTCTTTCTCGCCGGCTGTCTGTTTCTTCTTGGAGGCTTCATTATGATACCCGATGATTATAGATTTGCTTAGTTTCGATAGCTTGCCGATCTATACAGCTAGGGAAGCTTCCAGAAAATGACGTCATATATCAGAGATGATAATATCCGGAAAATCAATTAAACTTTTATTAAATTTGTTTTATCTTTAATATGATAACCAATATTATTTCATATATAGTAACTTTTGAATGGGTGACCTTAATTGAACCTTTATATTGAGAATGGGTGATTAATGACATGTTTTGTTTGTTTCTGCACTTTCAAGAACGCCTCGGTAGTGTAGTAGAGTAACATGCTCGTTTGTCTGACGTGCTGCAAATTGTGTGTCCATCCTCATGACTATAAAATTGACACACATCACTAAGGAGTAAAATCAAAGATGATATGTCCGAGTGAAGCGACATGTGTGTGCTGTATTTTTCCAGCGAGCTAGTTCTATAAATATGCAACTCAGTCGAGTACAAAAAAAAAAGACGTCATCATCATTTTATCAAAGACGTAACTTGTTCTCGCCATATCTGAAAAAAATGTCTCACTTGGTTTTAAACAACAGTCAATCGTTCGGTCCATTTATTGATGCTTTATAGTAATTTTCCAATTATAGAAATCTACAACTGTTTGAAGCTTCGGGTGGCTAGGATTAATTCAATGGTATTGCACATATCTTAATCGTCCAATGATATTGTATGTTACAAAACTAGTTATCCTCGATTGGAAATTGACTGTTCATTTGCTTGAGGGTAGATCATTGTATATGGACTATCGTTCTGAATACATGTTAAATATCACCAGTACATATATCACTACTGAACCTTACATCAAGTAGAATAATTCACTATACACCGGCAACGATAAATAATTTAAATGACAGAAGGCGACATACTTTGTAAATTATTTTAATGTATTGAAGGAAACTATTTACTTTGAAAATGGAATACTCAAATACTTCTAATCAATACGGTTAGTGTTATTTATTATTATTTTTATATTTTTATATTTCAAAAAGAAAAATATTGTTTTTCGTAGCTGCAATAAACTGATATATATATGTATATAATATTATTTATTACTGGGTAGGTAAATCAATATTTCCTATATTTAGAAGTTGTACACAGGTAACACATGAAAATTTATCCATTCATGTCAAGTTAAGTCCCTGTTACACGGTAAAGCAAGTATCACGATACTTGTATCATAAACCAAAAAATACAGTGTAAACAGTCCTATTACTATGTATCATACAACTTTTAGAAGTTGCATGATGCACATTTTGGGATAGAACATGTTCTATTCTGTACAGCAAGGATCACGATACATTTTATCTCTGACCAATCGGAGATCTTGGTTTGAGGTCAGGAGGTTACAACATCATCAACAAATAAAATCACATTGAAATTGAATCCCTCATCAAGGTATCTCTTCTCTTAATTATTGGTGTGACCATTTCAAGTAGTTCATTGAAGGTAGGCATATCCATCTTTAAAAATTTCTTGAGACCACTTAGGTCCTCCGATGATAATTCTTGTACCAAGGCATGGTATGCCCCATATTGGTTTCTCCTGGCAATCCAAGCTATAACCCACAATCTTCCCTCTGTATTGCTGAATTCCAGCAGCAATTAGCAAAATAAAAACAGGGATGATAATGTCTTCATTGTAAGGATTCTCCATTTTGGTGGAACAATTTTCCATGAAACATGCTACTTGATTTAGTGTGTAAACTGACAAGGATCATGATGCAAAATGTTGCATGATACAAGTATCGCGATACTTGTTTTACCGTGTAACAGTGCCTTTAAAAATCCATTACTTGAGTGGACACAAGCTTCACAATAGGAGGGATCGAATAATATTTAAAACTTTATAGTACATAATGGCGATAACTATATGATATATTTAGAGACGATGATAAAATAAAATGTTCAAAAGTTCACAGCTGTTTTGAAAAAATAATGATATGGAATGAGTAATCTAGTCACGTCAATTAAAGCACTGGTGCTTCTAATAAAGGAAATAACAACAGGGTATGTCTATATTTTATTGTTGAGTGGAGGTTTGAATCCATAAAACTAGTTTAACCCCGCCACTTTTGATTGAAGTGCTTGTACCTAGCACCGAAAGTGAGCAATCATGTATATGAAAATTTTAATAATTTCAGACATTCATAGAGGTTAATAAATGAGTTTAAGAGTCGATAACTCTCTGTAAGAGTATTGAGGTTTAAGGGGGTTGTGCTTTTTAACGCCACATTCAACAATAATTATATCTTGGCGGTCAGTTTTGTTGGTGGAGGAAACCGGAGCACCCTGAGAAAAGCACCGACCTGTCGCTAGTCACTGACAAACTTTATCACATAATTTGGTATCATATACACCTCGCCATGAACGAGGTTCGAACGCACAACGTTAGTGGTGATAGATACTGATTGCACAGGTAGTTGTAAATCCAACTACCATACATGAGGTTTAAAGTAATATTACACCAGTTTTGGGTGAAGAAAGTTTTTCCCTGAAAATTCAATTTGGAATACGGCGGTACCTTTATTAAGCTATTCATGCATGTTTCAAGTCGAAATATGTTTCCAACAACTAGAAATCTGCAAATCCGTGTGCATGCTTATCATCCTCGCCATTGTTGTGGAGACTGATTAACTTTCGGTTGCTTTGTTCCGATGAATGCCGATCATGACCTCGTGAAGAAAAGTTTTGGTCCGATGATTGCCGATCATGACCTCGTGAAGAAAAGATAAACAATCATGGATGCTGAGGTAAGCACGCACACATTCCTGACAATGATTATTTAGGAATCTGTCTGTTTAATGTCGTGTGAACCAATTTTTTTTTTGTTGCAATTATTCTTATGTGGTACACACGGAATATATATATTTTTTTTTTCATCAACTGAACATTGCGCATGAGCGATAATCTCCCCGAAAGAGTTGAAATCTTGTGTCACTCGCATTAATGTACTGGAAAACAAAATTATCTGCTGTCAAATATTTTGCGATTTGCTTTTAAAATCTGCTTTTGAGCGGATTTTTAATGTTATGCAGTTGATTTTAGTTAAAATTAAGTGACATACCAAGTGAAAATATTTAATAAAAAAATTCAACGATATTTGCCTTTCATATTACTTTAAAGAAAGAGAAATGAACCCCGACTGTTGTTAAATAGATCAGCTTATGATATGTTAAGCGGGCCACCGAATTTTCCAAATTAAAAAAGAATCTAACAAATAACTTATTTTAATTAAATAGTCAAACGAAGTCAATATATAAGAAAATATTTAGCATACACACTTTTCTCATGTGAATACAGAGTTAACTTGCACGTTTTTTTTAACATGTTGAAGGTAAATTATAAGTTCAGCGATGTATTTCAATTAGATCTTTAATTCCCCATCCCCTTTTTCTTATATATAGAGCTTAAAAAGAAGAGTGTGTATATACGTGTTTTTTCACTTGTTTTTGTTTGTTGTATGTTTTATTAATCTCCTTTTGTGTATTGTTTACTTTGTGTGTATTGTCTAGAAAGAAGATAATATCTATTCAACAGGTTATGGTAATCCTCCACCAAATACCTTCGAAGTAACAACGCAACCACAATCCCAGGCTGGACAACCGGAGCCACCACCTGGAGTTTTGGTCGTACAACCGCGGCCTACATATATTATTTCCCATGAGCATTTCAAACCTTACAGTACCAAATGCCCGAATTGTAGAGCGCAAATTACAACTGAAACTACTTTTCAAGTAGGCACCTTGGCTAAAATGTGGATATTTATACTATGCTGCTCATTGTAAGTATAACACATGATTCTGTATCAAAATGTTAAGTATGGCCAAAGAGTAAATTGTGAAGTTATAATCAATTCTAACATGACCTCCCTCTTTCCCTTTGTTAAAAAAAAAACAGAATTATTTCATCGTATTATCTCATTAGCACATGCACCGATGAATGTGACTGACGTTTCCATTGGCAGCATAAATTGTGACCCGAATAATGCCGATAGAGGGCGCAGTATTATTCGAGTTACATAAATTGTGTGCGACATATTCCGCAAGCGTATGTATAAATTACCGTCTTCCAATCAAAGTATACTACCGTATTTGTACTCTTAGACATATCAGAATCGAAATAAATCATGGAAGCCAGAATGTGTTTTGAATTTTAACCGATTGGCGGATATTAGTAAATTTTATCCCTCGTTTCTGGTTCGGCATAAAATACTAATATCCGCCAACCCATGTTAAAACTCCCAACACATTCTGGCTTCCATGATTTATTTCTTAATTAAAGTGTGACGAGGACTTTGGATGTTCTGTTCAGTGCTGTGGCTTTCTAATCTTTATACATTGAGCGCATCTGATGAAAGTTATTTCCAGAACAGCATTGTGTTTACTAAATTAGATATCCACGTTTGTATTACTATGACTTGGTCGATATCTCTGCTGCTGAACTGCCAATCCTCCAATGTACCGTCAAGCCAGTAATCAGTGTTTTTGCACTGACATGGTTTATTAGATATATTAATTATATAAATTTACAATTACTACATAATGTAATTATTATTAAAACTAAAAGTCCTCAACCCTCAAGACATAGATGCAATTTGGGAATTTTGGCTATCATGTTTAGGTCCATTGATTTACTTGCTCCTAAAACACTTTTGAATTAATTTGCTTTCGATTTTCAACGTATCTAATGAAGGCTATTTCAGACGTGTGCATTAATTAGATATTTTCCCTTTTGTTATTCAAATTCTCACAGCTTTCGCCAGTCATTGAATCTTATCATGATTGAAATAAATACTACAATCATTTTTATGCAAAATATCATGCTTAGACTGAAACTTTTCAAGATGTTGACAAAAGGGAGAAACCGTACGATACACATGGTATAGTTTTTCCATTAATCAAAATAGATTCTGCTGATTTAGCTATTTATTTAGCTATACAATCCATAGACACTGACAACATTGGGTACACAAGACACAGTTTTACAGACTTACAAACTTAACAAAGACACAACAACACATAGAAAACTATTAAAACAAAAAAACAAAACAAGATAAACAAGACAGATCCCACAAAAACAAACGGAGGTGAACCCAGATGCTATCGAAGGTAAGCAGTTCCTGCTTGTTCTAAGACTTGCATTGTATTACTCATGCAGTCATGTCCGATAAAAGTTTTGTATGTGATAGAGGAAAGAAAACAATCTACGTAAAAAGGAAAACATTCACTGTCATTTGAGATATGGATTTTCGTAACGGTCAATCATTTTATGATGAAGACTGCAGCCATTATCATACAAAGCACTCATCGGGCTTGGGTCGATAATATTGAGTCTAGTCATGTTACGTGTGTCGACTGTGGGATGTTTTATAAGACAGCATGTACACCAGATTATCGCACTGGATTGCTGCATAGTGACTAGTTCAAGCAGATGTAAGATATGCTTTTTCTCCATATAGTGTTATATTTGCATGAAAGACGTGATCACACGGCAATTAATATTCTCTCTCTATCTTTAATTTTTCAAGTGATGCGTTCTCTAAGTTAGATTTTTTGCTTAATAGATGTAGTACATTTATTCTTGTATAACAATGTTATTTACATATTATATATTAATAATGTATAAACTGTTTTTGTTTTTAAGCGTATGGTTTGGCTTGATATGCTTTATTTTTATTCCGTGCTGCATGAAGTGCTTTAAAGATGTCACGCACGTGTGTCCTCAATGCCATGGAACCGTAGCAACTTACCAAAGACACGAAATACATCCACAATATCAAAAACCATGGTTTCGAAGCAGATACCAATAATGAGGTGGTGCTGTTGATAAGTTTTGGACATAATAGAGATTATTTGTACAAAGTACCATATTTTTAAGGCTTCAACAATTGGATATTAATTAATTATATTCGAAAAAATTGAAACAGACTTCTATGACCATATAAACAAATAAATAAATAAATATATATATATGGGCAAACAAGGAATATAATAAAAAATATATTGTTCATACTGTTTTGGGGTTTTTTTTGTTTGTCTTCAAATTTACTAGAAATTGCAAAAAAGTAGGTCTGCAGGATGGTAAGCTACAACCATTTCATAGCAAAATGTCAAGAAGGAAATTCTTCTCAACATGAACATCAGATCATTGGTGGATTCGAGGGGCCTAAGGAATAAGGGAGATTTGAACATTTAATAAATCTCTTCTGCAGATAACATCTATTTCACTACTGTCCCATTGGAGTAATGGTTAAGAGTGTTCGAACTCGCATATTGTGCATGATAGTGAGTTCGAGTACTGATCATGTCCAATCAAAGTCTATAAAAGTGTGTTTTCCTGCTTCTCCGATAAGCAGGCAGATTTAATAAGTAACATACAGACTAGTTGTCTCGGAGTCGGGATAATGTGACTACTAGAGGACTGCTGTTTCAGTGAGGTAACACAACTAATTAAAATCCAACTATTAAGCGTGTTGAACTTAACAAACATCATCACCTCGTCAAAGGGGGACTTGTCCTTGTCATGATATAGCTTAATAAGTGTTCACTTGATGTTAAACGACATAACCTATTTACTTTATGTCTACTCCGTTTAGCCTACTGTGACCTTCATACATTTTTCAATATTTTGACTTGTCGAAAACTTATATAGAGGATCCAAATTCGACGACATTTTGGATCAAATAGACAATTCGGAATACATCGGCAACTGTGGAATCCTAAATTTGACACAATATTACAAAGCAAAAGCTTGAGCAAACTGAGTTTGTAAAATACCAACGAATGAGACTAGTTGTTGTAGCAGTGTTATCATCTCTAACTCTACTAATGACAAGTGTATAATGTGGACCATAATAACATTAGATATCACAATGGACACTTCTGTATGGATTATGCATTTCAAAAGTAAATATTAGTGTTTCTTGCCACTTATAGTCCAATAATGTACTGTTAAAGTGTTTTTTTTCTGTATTTTCCACCCGTAACAAAAACATAGATATCAAATTTAGTGCACATGATGACTTTCTGGAATGACCTCAAAATCAAAAGACTGGAAAGCCAATTAATATAAAAGTGTTTTGGAGGCCATACACAGGATAGCCAAAATATGCTTTGGTCGCCTATGACGTATGGAGGATAACCTTAGTTTTGATAAATACATTATTTAGAACTTGTAACTTTAAATAATATATATATATTTACACGCCAATAAAACTACCCAAAAATGCATTCAATTCTTAAATAAAAACATATATGTCTAATTTAGTCCGTAAGACGTTTTCTGATTCAGCAGTTTATATATGCTTATATGGTAAATGGTTGTTTATCACAGATGTTGTTTGATTAAGGAACGTTGTTTGTTTCATGGACTTAATGTCCATGAAACAAACAACGTTCCACATCTTTGAATTTTTCATTTAACAAAACCGGACTAGTTCATTGGAGGTATTTGGCCACAGCTTTATATAGTAAACATGGTATATATATACAAAATACATAATTGCAATAATTCGTGAAAAAATTGTCTTATGATGCAAGATTGTGAATAATAACAGATCAAGTTTATAGTGCAGCAATCGAATTAAAAGTCAATGTTTATAACACCATAGATGATGGTGTGAACCAAGAAAGATTTAACTATATATAGTTACCACAGATAATGGTAACAAACATCTAAGCAAAATCAATTTAGATCACCGTAGTAACACAGGTGATGGTCTAAAAGCCCTTAAAAGAATAAAATTGACCTAAGTAAATGTATTAAATAGAGCGAATTCGGCCTTACACCTAATCTATTAAAGTCAATAATTAAAATGACAGGAAATTCGGATAGCAGTCACTTATATTTGAGCAGCCTTCTTGAATGAATACCAAGTATGTTGCAAGCGAAGCATCGAATTGGCAAAAATCATGATCTCCAAGAACACTTTCCCGCAAAGATAAGTCAAAATAGGAATGCTAAGAAGATGTGACCTCTGATGATCCACAAGGTTATATGACAGGTGGAACAACTTCCTGTGATCACAGGTGGTCTTTTACCATATTGAAAAGCGAGTGTTCTCCTCAACACACAGGTAATATCAACTGAAGTTGGTAAGAGACGAGTTCAGCAAATTATCAACTGATCTGAAATCATACATTAAACAAGAGCAGTATCTATTTAAAACAAACAATTAACATTCTAAAACATATATACATATGTACATAAATGGAAAATTTACTGAGATGCGGGATAAGTCTGGGTGTGGTGGGGTGGGGGTTTTTTGTGAAATGTTGCTGTGAGCTTGACACGTCTGTCATCATTCGAGGGAACTTGAAAAAGAAAGATTACGTTCTGACGTCATAACAGATAGATCCGTATACCAAATGAAAATTGAAAAGGCAACACCCCACGATAACCGAATTTAAGCTCACTGCTTAAATTCTTTTCATACCAGCTTCAACAATATTGCAAGCATATGGTGACTCTCTTTTATTAGTGGAGTAAATTCGAGGGAAATCAAAAATCCTATTGAATTCATTTGTAACCTTAACGGCAAAACTCTTAATAATCTAAGCGAGCGGGAAATAAAATTTTAAATGCCAGTAGTGATATGATAACAAATTACACTGGTAGACAACCAAATCCAACAACCATAAGACGGTTTCATCATAACCTAGTAACGAATAAACAGTAATGGTTTGTTTGGTTTTTGGCTCAAATAAAAAATTTCGGAATAACATTTAACTAAATATGTCTTATATTGAATGGTTACTATACTATAATCAAAATTCTAATATGACGTCCTTCAAACGCTTTGAATCCAAACCCGTGGTAAAATTAATATATACCTACACCCATTGCAATTTATGACGTCATCGACAATTTATAACGATATTTTACCAATTTTTCCATATTAGAATCGAAATAATTCATGGAAGCCATATGTATATATATTGTTTTTACCACGGGTAGGCCCTTTATGTCAGCTTTTTACCCCTCGCTAACGCTCGGGGTAAAACTTCGTGACATAAAGGGCCTACCCGTGGTAAAAACAATATATACATATGGCTTCCATGAATTATTTCTTAATTTTACTGACATTTTTTGACGTCATTTCCGTACTCTATTTTAAGCAATTTTTACAAGTTAATCCTCTTAAAACGTGATTAGTAGTGTTAATCCTTTGATCCATTATAAAACCCTGGCGTAATTGTTTTTGAACTGGTAACATTAAAACGTAGATATCAAATTTAGTGCACACGACCCGTTTCTGGAATAAAAGAACCGTCTAGCGCATGAACGCGCGACGTATCCCCCCGCACTTGCATACTATTTAGTTTTATACATTTATATAAAGCAGCCTTTGAAGTCTTCATATATAATATACTTACAAACCACATGCAAAAATTATTCAAATCTATCCATGTTTACTAAAGTTATCGCGTAAACAAGATACAATTCTCAAAATTGTTGATTTTTCAACCAAAAACTAAGATTTCCCCCCAAAATCCTTGCTTCAAATATTTCCATGTAAAAACCCATCCAAGATAATGATATTCACAAGCCACATGCAAAATCTTATTCAAATCTATCCATGTTTACTGAAGTTATCGCGTAAACAAGACACAATTCTCAAAATTGGTGATTTTTCAACCAAAAATTAAAATTTTCCCCCAAAACCCTTGCCTCAAATATTTCCATGTAAGAACCCATCCAAGATAATGATAATTACAAGCCACATGCAAATTATTCAAATCTATCCATGTTTACTCAAGTTATCGTGTAAATAAGAAAGTGTGACGGACGGACAGACAGACGGATGGACAGACTATTACTATATCCCCTCACCGCTATAGCGGGGGGATAATAACGCTCAAAATCGAAAGTTTGGAAAGCCAAATAATTAAAAATTTTGGGAGCAATAAAACCAAAGGCCTTTATCAGGATATCCAAAATCGGCTAACATGTGTAACGAATGCAGTTTAATATTTTAATTGCCACAGAGATTTTGAGGACAATTGTCAATTTAATTAGACAAGGCGATAACGAATGGCATTCTTTGCAATTTTCCTGATTTTATTCATTTATTTTAAAGTTCATCTTTCAGACGAGATGCATCGAAATATCGATTTTAAAAGTTGATCGCCATGCCCTTGTTGTAGAGCTAATGGATAAATGGAAAGTTACAATTTAGACACAAATTTTCAGAGACATGTAAGGAAAATAGAAATTTTTTAGCTGTACTTTTCTGATTTTGAATTAAACAGATTTACAGATTCTGATTACCCGTTTGGTATCTTCAAACTCTTCTAGAAAATATGAAAATCAATATGGAAAAAACTAATATTTTGTACATAAAAAAAAAATCTGGATCCACAGATGTATAAAAAGGATTTGTACGAACTTGACCTCAAATGAGATCTTTTCATTGGCTATAGTCGCCATTTTAACAGCCGAAGTGTATACAGAAAATCTGTTTTAGGCTGGGAAAATCTTTTAAAAACCGTAATTATTAATGAACTTTACAGTAATTAACCACGCCTCCAAGTATGTTTTTTTAATGAAAGCCTCCAAAAAGTAGCTCTAAGGCGAATATGTTTTATTTTGATGTTGACAGCAAATGTTTAGAAAGTTGGCAAAAAATTAATAATGCAAAAATGTTGCTTTAATAATTTTCTGAATAAAAATGAAAGATATAGAATTGAACATGAAAACTATTTCCAAAGTCTTAATAGCTCACAAGTTGACAATTGTGAGCCAACAAATCATAAGCATGCGTAACAATGGTTTAATTATTTGTCAAACGCGCTTTCCATTGTGATGGAGATTGCAAAAATTACTTCGAAGACCATGAACACCACCTCTTCTCAAGCGCTATTCTAATATGATTTAGACAAAATTGTCAAGCTCTATTTTAATATGGTGTATATAAAGGTTCACAGCACGCTGCCCTGTCGCACATGACTTTTGATATAATTGTGTCATAAATAAGCAGATTCAAAGGGTCAAAAAGACTTTATCTCGAGTCCACTACCAATTTCATATCTAACCGCATCGGTGGTGTAATTGGTGGCGTGCTCGCCTCGAGTGCGATAGATCATAGGTTCGTGCTCCGATCTGGTCAAAGCAAAGACTATGAAATTGGTATTTGTTGTTTTTCCACTAAGTACACAGCATTAAGAAGAAAGAGCAAAGACTAATTGGCTCGGAGTCAGAATAATGTGTATGAGTGGAGCGACATGTCTACCCGCGGATTGTTATTTCAATGTGCTAGCACTATCAACAATCCAACTAAGCGTGTTGATCTAGTACAAAGCGGACCTCATTATCATCTAATTCAAAAATTATCTTGCCATTCTCGCCATGACATGACTGAAAAATTGCCGAATAATTACTCATATCTATTTTGGTATTTCCTCATTCATTTATAATACAGATATCTATATTTACAATTAATATATCTTTATTAAATGGGTAAATATCCCCGAGGTCAGACTTATATTTGCACTTGACTTCCCACTGGCCTTCTTATCAGCAATAAAGCAAGCACCACTAACGAAAAATGAATTTAAGGATAACTATTCAATAAAATATGGTTATTTGGGCAGTTATTATGTTCCGCAAGTTGTTTGACACCGTCATAAACACTATTTGATGTTTGTTTTTAAATTAATCGGGTGGTTTGGATTCTCTCATTTTACTAAGAATGGAGGTTTGTGTCCATAAAATTAGTTTAACCCTCACACCTTTTTATTGAAGTGTCTGTACCAGTCAGGAAAGTGCGCGACCATGTATTTGTGTTTGCATGGTATCGATATTGGAGTTGTCACAACAGTGTGGAATTTTTGTTTAGTTTATTTGCAATATTTTGACACAATTTTCTACAATGTCATCCAAAAGTTGCAGAATATAAAAAGAATGAGATGACACCTCATTATCAAAGAAGAGTTTGAAAATACCAAATGGGCAATCAGAAACCGTATATCGAAGAAGAACAAACAACACAATATCAAAGACATGCTTGTAAAGCAGAACATACTGAGGTAGTAAAATAGAACAAGAAGAGTAGATATTTACCTCTAATTAATTATCTTGTATTGACTAGAGTTATGACGTACACTTTTGTTTATTTATTGTAAGTAAATATCTAATAATTGTTGTTGTATATGGTTTTCATATATGAACATAATAACCACACTAGATGAACACTATATGTACAGATTTCAAAATGAATGTAAAACTTTTTCTATAGGCCTATATTTACTGTTGCATGCAAGATTTTTTTTATTCGAAATTTGAGACAGCATACAGGAAATGCTTATTTCAGACAAGCAACACTGCATTACAAGAATCTTTCTTCTCAGATACCGGTATATAAATTTCAGTTTATTTTTTTCAAGTGTTTTGCAATTTAAATATCAGTGAAATCATGCATGGTTTGGAGAATTGTCTGTCACAATGTCCTGTTTAGTGAAATCATGCATGGTTTAGAGAATTGTCTGTCACAATGTCCTGTTTAGTGAAATCATGCATGGTTTAGAGAATTGTCTGTCACAATGTCCTGTTTAGTGAAATCATGCATGGTTTAGAGAATTGTCTGTCACAATGTCCTGTTTAGTGAATTCATGCATGGTTTAGAGAATTGTCTGTCAAAGTGTCCTGTTTAGTGAAATCATGCATGGTTTAGAGAATTGTCTGTCACAATATCCTGTTTAGTGAAATCATGCATGGTTTAGAGAATTGTCTGTCACAATGTCCTGTTTAGTGAAATCATGCATGGTTTAGAGAATTGTCTGTCACAATGTCCTGTTTAGTGAATTCATGCATGGTTTAGAGAATTGTCTGTCACAATGTCCTGTTTAGTGAAATCATGCATGGTTTAGAGAATTGTCTGTCACAGTGTCCTGTTTAGTGAAATCATGCATGGTTTAGAGAATTGTCTGTCACAATGTCCTGTTTAGTGAAATCATGCATGGTTTAGAGAATTGTCTGTCACAGTGTCCTGTTTTATGTTTTGTCTCTATTTCCTTGTATTTTCATCCATTTTACGATCATTTATATCATTTACCTAGTACGAACTGAAAATATGTTGCATCCACACACCACTGCGCCTGACACAATAAATAAATACATTATGGTAGAAGTACTTCGCCTCAAGTAAACCTTCGAGGAAAGCATTCAGGTTCACAACTACTAACGCAATATCAACCATAGGCCCTTCTGAACAGTTCCGGTGTATAAATAACAAATCGTAGAAGGTAAGATGTCTCACTAGCATACTTTCTGTCGCATGAAAACATCTCGGGGGAGCACAAGATGCTGCTCAATAAACTACAGATACAAAGGATTTCGAGTGGTAACGATGGTATGAATTTGGATCTCAGTAAGAACATATGAAGCAACACATGCAGTAGCAAGGTGTTGTATCCATGTTAGCTGGTCTGGCTTCTGCCGCACTCCCCATGCATGCAAGAAAAACTATTTTACCAGCACCAGTCGTTGGAGCGCTTGGTGGATGAGGTACGGATCCTATCAACAATGCTGCTGGTTCTGGGTTTTAAATTTAATATTTATGTTTTATTGCACAGAACACGGACAGATTGGACAAAGTCGTTTCTGCTGCATTATGTTTTGTTAGACTCTGAACTGGCATACCTAACACAGTTTTTACCGGAATATGTGCCATCTGATGCATTCCTTTCAGCTTTATCGTACGGACTTTCTGTACTGGTTGATTAGCGAGAACCTATTTACGCACTCTCGCAAACTGTGTCAACAAAGCTTTGTAGAAATAACGGGCATTTAACGAGGTTTGCATATATATAATAAAACAAGAATCAACTTATAGCACCAGCATAACCATTCTTATGGCTCATAGGAATAACCTCATTCGTATCTCTTTCTACTTTTAACAGAGACTTTCCCAAATTACTCCATCGGTGGTAACCACGGGCAATATCATTGTAGGTGATGCTTTAGATTTATAACGTAAAACCTTTTTTATTTTTTTATTTAAGTTCAATGTGTAAGCTGTCGTTTCACTGCAAAAAAAAACGACAAATGACCGAAAATTGCACCCGCTAACCCTTTAAACTTAGATTCTTTTTTTTTTCGTTTTTTTGTCAAGATTAAAATATTCCTTCCAATAGCGTTTTTTATGTGTTTAACGTTATATCAACACGATATTTTCAGATACTTTCACAGTAATGATAAGCATCATATTTCGTTATCTGTGAAAAATACCAAAGAAATCAATATGTATAACAAAGGTGTCATCTACATCTACAGAAAGTGTAGTTCTAAATAAATATTAATTTTTAATGATGAAATGAGATCATGCCTTACAATTCTCCTCGAACATGTTAGCTAGTTTAATTTCATCTGCAAACGAAATGCTAATAGTAAATATGTACGTGTGATTTAAATGGGAAAACACACTTTTCAAATTCTAAGCGTTTACGATCGATGTTGTAATGGTTAGTCTGTTCGTAGAGTGCAATCATACATTGACTAACATCAGCCGGAGGTGAAAAATCGCCGAGGGAATCTCGAAACATAGAGGTAAGACCTAGTTTCTCCAACTGTCAGCTGCGGGGTACAACCCTTCATAAATGCCCACCGACTAATTATGCAGGACGACTCAAATACATAACTCTCCCCCCCCCCTTTTACTGGGCAATGAGTGTCTCGTTTGTGTAGAATGCCATGCTACCTTTTCGAAATGGACAAACTGCAACAGCTTTTAATGCGCCGTTTTGTTAGTGATGGTCGTTTTTTGGTCTATGCAAGGTAATATTTTCGGACCTGGTCCATTTCCTCCACACACACTTTTTCCTGGGACAATCCAAACATTCGCCCGACCGTATACACATGAAAGTGCTATTTTTGTATTTCTTGAAAGGGACAACCGGCAACAGCTTCTAATGAGCAATCTTTTTAGAGGTGGTCGTTTGTGGTCTTTGCAAGGCAATACATTTGGACCTGATCCTACCACCCCCCC
>MJUT01011714.1:232580-243517 GCA_002080005.1 Gigantidas platifrons
CCCCCACCCCTTTACGCACTTATTCCTGGGGCAATCCAAACATTTATCCGTCAGAACACCTATGAAAGTGTTATTTTTTATTTGGTGTACTAATTCAAGCTATGATTTCTGCATATAGGATGTAGCTTGACGTTAAATAACAATCAATCAATCGAAAAATGATAAAATATCATTCATGTAAGCAATAAAGATTATCAGTAAATCATAGATGATTGAGAGCATACTCGGTATATATTATAGTTCCGTTGATCGATCAGTTTATTTAATCACCTATAAACTCCGTGAACTATATACGCAGTGATCTATAAATATACCCGGCATTCATTTAATAAATACGTCAGTGTAGTGTTATTGTTAGCCTTCATTGGAATTTAATAGATCGACAACGTTTTGAAATGCAGTATTCACAAAATCAAACACAGTATGGTAAGTTTTAAAGATATATTTTGACGTGTGGTAAATGACAGTCTTTTGTTTAAAGTATACAACACCTCTTGTACAACGTGTAATATTGTCAGTGACCAGTAGCGAGGGCGGGGCATTTTTCCATACCCAATTGCTCTTTTACCTGCGACAACACATCACAGTGACACAGTTTATAACCCTACTGATCGATCGGTTAACTGGTTTATGTAGTTATCTTCAAGTAAAATTACTTAACAAAATAACAAAAATTGTAGCATTTGATTTCAATCTGACTATGGCAAGTATATTGCTCGATTGACGTTAAGTAACAATTAGCCAACCAATCAATCGACAATATTCACAGCAAATTAATTGCATACATATAATATAAATAATGTAAAAGTAAATAAAGTAGACCTAGTGACCCATATCTATTTCTCCTGAATGACCATGATGACCTAGTATTGGTTTGTATACAATATTTGCATGGCTATTCTAAGTTTGATGACGTGTGGTAAATGACAGTCTCTTGTTTAAAGTATACAACACCTCTTGTACAACGTGTAATGGTCGTCAGTGACCAATAGCGAGGGCGAGGCATTTTTTTTTCCATACCCAATTGCTCTTTTACCTGCGACAACACATCACAGTGACACAGTTTATAACCCTACTGATCGATCGGTTAACTGGTTTACGTAGTTATCTTCAAGTAAAATTACTTAACAAAATAACAAAAATTGTAGTGATTCGATTTCAATCTGATTATGGCAAGTATATTGCTCGATTGACGTTAAGTAACAATTAGCCAACCAATCAATCGACAATATTCACAACAAATTAATTGCATACATATAATATAAATAATGTAAAAGTAAATAAAGTAGACCTAGTGACCCATATCTATTTCTCCTGAATGGCCATGATGACCTAGTACATGTATTGCTTTGTATACAATATTTTGATGGCTATTTTAAGTTTGATGACGTCGTCTTTTTTGTGTATGTCCACCTGTGACAATAATGTTTAAATCCTTAAAGTATAAAGTGTCAGGAATGTGTGTATTAACAATTATGAAGAGTATTTCACAATTTCCTTCTCAATTGCAAAATTTAAGACATATAAATGAAAACATCTAACTTTTTATGTTACCACAAAGTGTAAATACGGGTGTCTGTTTTGTTTTCGTTTGTTTTGTAGGTGGAGAGTTTATTGCTCGTCTGATTTTGGCATACGTGTAGCGATTACCGTTCGTATAAAGACTGGGGTCAAGCTATCACCTGTTTCATCTTTTATCCAATTTTAATGCATTTTTTTAAATCATCTTTATGGATTATTGATGGGCCATACTTTTGTTAGCTATTTTATTTCTAATCTGGGCCTTCAAAGGTCATAAACTATGGCTACATGTTGTTTTTGTCGGAGAGATTTTGGTCGTACTTTTAATAAATTTTATTATTTAGGAATGATAAATTTGAAGTACATATATATATTTAATAAATCCTGTAAGGAAATGGGTTTATATTAGCAGCGTGTTTTTTTTTTTTGTGGAATAATATTCATCAGATACTCTCATAGTCAAAAGATTGAAAAGCCAAATAACTTAAGTACAAATGTATCTGAGAGCAAATACACCAGATGCAAATCCAACTGCAATATCATCGCAGTCACTACGAACCGGTAACCAAAAACAGCTCACTACAAAGGTTCAAACTAGCAAAATCTTGTCAACGGTGTTTGTTAGTGGACAGCTGCAAGGAAACGTGTTTTCGCCCTTTGCAATATTTCCCTTTTTCGTGTTACAAGAAAAACATCGCCCATAGGTCCATGACTTTGATACAGTTTTACTGAAATTTATAGTTTGTAAGTTTACTTGTTTGTTTCAGGAATACAGCTGAATTACTGCTAACTTCCATTAAGCAACAGTCAATCATATTTATAAACAATTGTTTCATCTCACAATGTAAAACTATTTTTCTTTCAAGTATTACCATTAGGACAATGTGAATAACTTTATTTTTCTTTCAAGTATTACCATTAGGACAATGTGAATAACTTTATTTTTCTTTGTATTTTCCATACTTACAGGTTATTCTAACACTCAACAAATGGAAATGTCCAAACCTCAGACAGGATTTAACCAGACAGAGCCTCCTCCTGGAGTGTTAATAGTACCACCTCCACCGATTATAACTCAAGAGCATTTTAAACCTTATGGTACCAGATGTCCGAAATGTAATGCACAAATAACTACAGAAACCTCTTTTCATGTTGGTTCATTAGCTAAAATGTGGGTTGTTTTGATGTGCTGCATATTGTAAGTATATTAATAAAACTAATAATTCTTTATTTGCATAATACATCCATGTGGGTCAAGCAAATACAAGTACAAACAAACAAAACATAGAAAACATAGAAAAGTACATTTACAAATACAAATACAAGTACAAACAAACAAAACATAGAAAATTACAATTACAAATACAAATACAAGTACAAACAAAACATAGAAAACATAGAAAATTACAATTAATACATTTTATTTAGTGGCCGTCATCGTATGATAGTTGGATTTATAACTACATATTTAATCAGTGCCTATCACCACTGATGTTGTGAGGTCGAGTCTCGATCAGGGTGAGGTATATCACATTATGTGATAAAGTTTGTCAGTGCCTTGGGACAAAGGAAATGTTATATTGATATTTACTCCCTCCCAGTGTGAAAGTATCATTAATGACACAGGCAAAGACATGATTAGTGTATACATTTATATCAATTCAGAAAATCAACTGGAGTTGCAGTGCATATGCTCAATATTTTCATAAAACTTACCATAGCAAAGACATTACTACTTTTGTCTTATCATTTAAATATATTTAGATATACATGTATATGATAATTTTGTATTTGTTTTGTTTTTAAGCGGATGGTTTGGATTGTTTTGTTTTATGGGAATTCCGTGTTGCGTGAAAGGTTTTAAAGATGTGGAACACACATGTCCGCAATGCCATGGATCTGTAGCGAAATATAAAAGGCACGAAATAACACCTCAATATCAAAGCCCATGGTTCCGAGGCAGGGGGTACTGAGGCAGTAAAACAAATAACAGAACAGGAAGAGTAGATATTTGATGATAGAACGTTCTCTTCAACATTCATTATTTTGTATTGACTATAGTTATGACATTTTTGTATACTTTTATAAGTAAAATCCTAGTATTGTTGTGATATGTATTTTAATACAAGTTATGGATCAGGGCGAGTGGATATAATTTATGACACTCAACATGAAACCTCTTGTATTATTATATATACAATCAAACCTGTATTAAGATGTCACCTTTGGGAAAAAGAAAAGTGTACTTTTAAGACAGGTGACCTCTTACAAGAGGTTCAATTAATATGCAATTTTCTATGACAGGCATGAAAAAGGTGACATTTTAATACAGGTGACTGCTTAATAGAGGTGACCGCATGGGCAGGTTTGACTGTATAAAGTTATGACATACATTATTGTCTATTTATTGTATAATCCTTTTATTTTCTAATAAAAATATGTGAACATAATAACCACTTTAGATGAATGATATAGGAACCGATTGCAAATCAAACATACAACTGTTTTGGATCCACAGAATGTTATAGGCTAGATTTTGTTTTGGATCCACAGAATGTTATAGGCTAGATTTTGTTTTGGATCCACAGAATGTTATAGGCTAGATTTTGTTTTAACCTAAATTTGAGACTACACAAGGAATGGCTAATTTCAGACAATAGACTGATCATAATACGACTATTTAAAGGACAATCAGTTCCTTCTCTACTAAATCTGTTTTGGCTAAGCAATACTATATCAATTCCATGCACAACTGCATAGGTGGTTTAATTATTAGCCTGCTCGACTCCACCGTGGTAGATCGCGGGTTCGAGCCCCGGTTGGATCAGATTATTAAATTATTATTTGTTCCTTCTCCGGTAAGCACAGTGTACTAAGGAGTAAGAGCTAAGGCTGGTTGGTTACGAATCAGAATGATGTGTCCCGAGTAGAACGACATGTTTACCCGCGGAATGTTTCAGTGATCTGGCGCTATGAAAAAAATTCCGCCTGTTGGTCTAGAGCAAATCAACATCATCATCATCTCGTCAAAATGCAATTTGTTCTCGCCATGACAAAGCTGAAAAATTGCTCCATTGACTTTAAACAATAATCACTCACTCAATTCCCTACATCATTTAGAACACGATTTATTGCCATCTTCAAAATTGAATAACTCATTCTCCTGTAATTTTAATTTTCGAGAGCACTTCATCATGATCTAAATTAAGATAAAATATAGAATAATGTACCGACCACATCTAAAAACTCGGTTGTCACTAAAGATGTTACCCTTGGTATATTGCTATACATTTCAACACACTTCCAAGTACACTGTGTAAGTATGTTAGCAGTGAGTTAAAACGAAACTGAAAACCCTTTATTTTGAAAGCCGTCGGGGTTTCTTTGTCAAATTGTGTTTACTCATAATGACCATCGGTAATTTGATGAGAATACAGGATTTAATATAGCTACCTTTATTGCTAGTGATTAGTTGACAGCCAGAAATTTCTAGTAATGCTATTCAATTGTTCATGTTTATCTTATTAATTTATGTGATAGAATTAAGTGAAAAAAAATACCACACTGTCGGAACATTTCCAAAATCCAATAGAAAAATCGTAGAAAAATGTAAAAATAGATACCCGTAGCACACATATATATGACCGCTCACTTTCCTGGCTTGGAACAGGCACTCCAATTAAAAGTGGTGGGGTTAAACTAGTTGGTATGCAATTTATTTAGTGGTCAATGGCCATAATTATAATAAATGGAGGTTGTGTAACCTGAATATTTCAATCGACTTATTTCTAATGGTTGCTTCAAGATTGTTCTATAGTTTAAATGGATGAAAAAAATGAATTTGAATATTATTTTTATCTATTAATATAAGGATTTTTGTATTCAATACTAAATATATAACATAGATAGATTGCGTTCACTTTCCACGCGGAAAAAGGTGAAAGACAATTTTGCAGATAAGATGGTGCATTTTGCTTATATTCACTTCTATGTTTGCGCGAATAAATGGGTTCCCAACCAGCATCAAAGTATAAGAATTATATGCTAGCAAGTTTTGGCAATCCTGTTATAATTCTAGCCTCCTCGTGTTTGTCTTGTTAATTCTAGCCTCCTCGTGTTTGTCTTGTTAATTCTAGCCTCCTCGTGTTTGTCTTGTTAATTCTAACCTCCTCGTGTTTGTCTTGTTAAATTTAAGGTCGTATTGACTACATCCATTCCAAACCTTACATGCAACTCTTTCCGGTGGATCCATCGTGGTCATGATCGTATGATATCATAGTTGGATTTACAATTACCTTTACAAAGACTGGTTGGCTCGGAATCAGAATAATGTGTCTGAGTGGAGCGACATGTCTATCCGCGGACTGTTGTTTCAGTGAGCTAGCACGATAAAAATCCAACTGAGCGTGTTGGTCTAGAACAAAGCGGACCTCATAATCATCTCATTGACAATTAACTTGTTCTTGCCATGATATAGCTGAAAAATTGCTGAGTTGGCGTTAAGCAACAATCACTCACTCACTGTTCCTCCCCAATCATTAATTGATCGATTTTCTTGTGCTTAACGTCAGGTCTGTCAATTATAGTGGCGTGAAATTGCTATTTCAAAATTTGATTGGCATTCTCAAAGATTGACTAATTATACTTTAACGTGTTTCAACTATATTCATGACGAGAACCAGTAAATTGTCTATATGTAAGAAATGATGCTGAGAAAGAACTATGTATGCATGCTTGAAGTTGTATATTTTCTTATGCACAATCCCATTTGCTACTAGTAAATGCAATAACATATGTTTAGACTAATATATTCCTTTTGTCTATATGTATATATTATTCTGTAGTTAATAACTGCGTGTAAATTATGAATTACATCACAAGCGACTGTGATTACATGAATTAAACAGGTCTTTGTTGAACCGACCTGTTAAAATGAAATTATTGATTGCACGTGAATGTGGATACATTATTTAGTAATGCACGGTTCGATAACAATGAACGGAATGATGATAACTGCAGAATGACGTTTACAATGAGACATATGTGAATCAAAAAATCAATCAATGACAATACATGTATTAGCTGCGGAACCGTAGCCTTTTATGGTCCTTTTTTTATTTTGGCGGACCATGGTCCGCCAAAAAAAAAGCCAAAAAAAAAAGGTCCATAAAGGGCAACGGTTCCGCAGCTATACATGTATATGATGCGATGCAGACAATAAAATAATGAACACATTTATAAGTTACTTTGTTGTGACTGGCGTATTATTATAATATTATGGATGAAACAGTCTGAGGAACGGCATGATGAGTACATTGTGATCAGAAATCAGTCCATTCTAATGGGTTCTTGCAACTTTCTTCTAGGGTATACTATTTTAAATTCGTGCTATTCTTCTAGAAAAACTAGAATTCTTCCTGAAATCTTCGTGACAATGAAGACTTTGTCAAAGTCAAAGATCTTGCAGAAAAAAATTGCTGTGGACACATAGCTTCATGATAGGCCCTGAATCGGACATGATAGTGGTTTATTACGATTTTTTTTCTCTGGACTGACAACACGAAAATTTGACATACCTGTCCTCCCTTCCTTGTGGTTTTTATAATAGAGTTGTCGGTCGAGGGTAAAACAAAATCTTAACAAGCCCCTGTGGTGGACATACAAAATTTTCTAAGCTAAGTACAGCTATTGTAGATTAGATTGCAGAAGTTCAGCAAAAACTATCAGATTTCTGAAATTCCATATACATGAAGGGCCCTATCCAGTGGCTGATCATGATCCAGATTTTCTTCAGAGGGAGTCGTGCAAGAATTTCCTATACATTTTAAAGATTTTTAACCTCATATCCCTTGGTATCCAGGTGGCCGTGATCGTACGTAGTTGGATTTACAACTACCTATGCAATCAGTGCCTAACAACTCATACAAGCCTAAGACCAATACAGCGTGTGTTCGTGCCCGGCTTTGTAAATTACAAAAAAGGGTGCACTTGACTAGCAGCCGCAAGTGATACAGTCTACCAGTTGTTTGCCCATGGTCAGTAGTTCTCTCTGGATACTCTGGCTTCTTCCACCACTAAAATTGGTCATCATGATATAGCTGAAATATTGTTGAAAGTGGTGTTAAACACCAAAAATCAATCAATCAATATGTTAACCTATAATAGTTGGAGGGAAAATCAATCAGGGGTTGATAATTTCACACCTTAGAGTGAAATTTTTATTGTTTCAGGGGAGATGATGAGCTTAGACCCGATTTCAGTAAAGTTGGTTAATTAACATGTATTGACAGCCACAGCTACTGTAAATCTGGAAAATGTATTAAATTATAAATTAACAACCCAGACATTGTATGGTCCAACTCAGACAGTCAAAATATTTATATAAAAGTGTATTATAAAAAAACAACTATTCAAAAATATGATAATGAAATGTTTCTGTTAAGCTATTTTGGATTCAGTGATATGTTGTACAATAGAAATAAGAGAAGATGTTGCTCGTTTTGTAAAAGTACATGTAATTAATTTGGTATCTTCTTAATTTTGTTGTTCAGTTACTACTTCAGTGTGTAATAATGTAGCATTAACAATTATATATTTGACATTTTCTCATACAGTTATATTTTACATTTTCTCATACAGTTATAGTTTACATTTTCTCATACAGTTATATTTTACATTTTCTCATATAGTCATAGTTTTCAGTTCACTGTCTTAAATGAAACATATATATAACAGCCTGGGTATTTCTTTACAAAGAAGGGTGCAACTGATTTCTATCTGTTTTCCTCATTAGAATTGGCATCCTCGTTTACTTCGCTACACCTTTAGTAGAACAACACATTCAAAGTTTATTCTTGTCAAAACTTAACAGGCTTTTACTGATTCCTTTAAAGTTTAAAAATGCACTGCCATCATTTTTAGTCCAAGGGTTTAATTTGACGACTTCTCTTAAAATAATCATGACATTTTCTTTAAAAACTTTTTATGGCTCGACTGCTTGCTTTCTACATTGACTATTTGGTCAACATTGTTAACTATATCCTGATTGACAGGGGCTGATTTTGATACTGTAATAATTGCATGAACCCAAACTTCCAATAAGTTCTTTTAATACCAGGATTTGGTTTTCCTTTTGAAAGTCAGCTGCCTTATTTATAAAAGCACATGATATTGTTCTTTGGCTGACAGATTTGGTCACAAATCCATTGCTTAATATTTTAGCACATTGTGGTACTTCAAATTCCTAAAAACAAAAAAACAAATCATTTTAGCACATGAAAACAGTAAAAATTAAATGGTTGGTATTTTGTGTGATCAAATCTTTATAAATCATCAAATATTGACTACTAATACAAATGTACCAAGTAAAATACTGTCTTTAAACCATGATTTGTCTTTGCTGATTTCAGGTTAAAAAGGTTGGACTTTTCAACTACTTCAGTTTCGATATATCATGAGTTTTGTTCAATTGGGTCTGAAACTGCCTTTAATGAGTATTTACCTATTATCCAAAACTTTGCCAACTAGATAAAGCAAGATTTCCATACACACAAAAAAAGACAAATAAATAGTGTCTTTGTGTAATACTATTTACACCAAAAATGAGGATGTAATTGTATCAGTGATGGTAATATATTGGGCGACTTTTCAAAAACCCACTTATTGGGAGAAAACTCGCTGTTCCACATTAAAGGTTTTGTTTTTGCAATAAATATTTCTTGTTTATGAATCTGTGTTTAATTTTTGTGCCCTATAATTTACAAAAGTTACAGAGTTGAATCATTTACAAACTATGTGCATGTACATATTTTATGAATACTGATCAGCAGTCAGGGAAATTCAAATTCATTTCAGATGTTTCAGTGAAAAAATGATTAATGTATGTTAGGACTAAGAAGCTTGCTATTAGCTAGATATGCAACTTAAATAATTTATATACTACTTGTGAGTCCCTGTCAACTGACTTTGAATTGCACACATATACATCATAAGTGCACTTCATGGTAGCTTGTTGTTTTTACATAAGTAATGGATTCTTCAATCTGGAAAAAAAATCATAAAAGCTAGGGTAACAGTAAACATTTAAAATTAGCCATTTATGACAAAACTTTAAAAATCTTTTGTATTGAATTTATGTCCTGTTTTTGTAATGTTTGAGAAAGGATGAATTTTAAACCATTATTTAGTTTATCTTAATGAACATAAATATTATAAAAGCACCAACCATTTTAATTGAAGAGGCAACTAAGACTGTAACCCTGATGTCAATATTTTTTTTGCTGACATTCAGACAGTGAAGCATATTGGATTCTTTTGACTTTAATAAAATTCTTTCATACTAATATTTTTCTCAGAAAGATAAAAAAAAAACATGTAATGCAACTGTCATTAAATTAAATGGTTGGTCAGACATCTTACTCCTAGTTTAAACATGTAGGAGTGCTTAAAATGGTAATAATTTGGTTAAATACTTGGACAAATCCATGTATTTCCACATCTCCTGCACTGTACTGTAGTGCTTCACTGGTGCCCTGTCCAGACATTTGAAGTGGTGCTGGCACTCTCTCACGACTAAAGCCTAATCATAAAGTCATATATTCTGGCAAGAGTTAGCTCTGGTAACATAGCTAACTTTGTTGAAGGGTGGGGTTTTCTATGAAAGATGGTGCTATCGCCTCAACTTCATAACTTGACGTAAGCTTGATGGATCACTGACACTGGTGAAACTTCGGTCTGACAAGTTAAATGTCCTTCACTAGTTCTTCTTTCAACGTCAGGGTTCTCAGTAGATTCAAGTTTAACTTGTTTAAATTCTCCCGCTTAGCCATACCGTAATGAACGTAAACAATACTTTGCAATGGAATCGGGCAGCTTTGCCGTCCGGAAGCGTTTCTGCGCAGGTGCGGAAATTATCGCGAAAAGGTCTATACTCGCAGGAAGACTACATTTTGTGAATGACATCACGTTATTTGTTGCCGTTCTTTCACCAATGTCGAATTACTGTTCAATCACTTTCAGTGTCACTGTCCAATCCGACAACGCTTTTAAAAAAGAAATGTGGACCTTACAGTTGCCGGAAATATTGATACTATGTCTTTACGTTGCCTACGTTGATGTGTTTTTCGCCGGATTCCAATGATATGACGTCATGACAAAGGAGTTCGGCAGAGAACGTCTCGTGCAACGTCGCGTCATTCTTTTATCACCACAGTGTGGTGATACAACATCTTGTATCAGACAGGCTACTTTCGTTAATTTCAAAAGAAAACGTACATAATGTTAGATAAATACAGAATATTAGGCATTTTGTTTTTGGGACTGACTTTATCACGGGGTATATCAGGTGAGCCGGAACGGCGAGCCTGATATACCCCGTGATAAAGTCAGTCCCAAAAACAAAATGCCTAATATTCTGT